>SRHC01002288.1:112382-135924 GCA_004794325.1 Pomacea maculata
AGCGTTTTACTAACAGAAATATAGCAGTGAAAGAAAAATATATATATGTACAGATAAGACTTAGATCACCACTGAATAGCCCTCAAATAGTTTGAGAGGGGAAGTGAACGCAGCCAAGGTTGACTTATGCCTTCTCAGTGTCTGCATATCTTTGGTCATTTTCCCCCAAAGCACCGCGGCTATCACCCCACGTGGGTGACTCGAGTCGAAATTTAAGCGTAAAGGGGACTGCGCTCGCGCTATCCCCTGCAAAATAAGTCAATGTCAATCTAGTAAGCACCAGCTAGTCATCCTGCACACTGGTCCAATCCCAGAGTCTACTTTCATCCAGTGTAGACACCTGTGCGAGAGGTGGCTCCAGACTCATGACCCCTACTTGTGCCATCAAGCTGACCTATTCATAATTAATGTATCACGAAACTACCTTTATCCTAAGGTGACCAGACGTTTCGGGGGCGAAAGCGGGACACGTGCCGATGATGGTGTCGTCACCGTCAAAGAACGCCGAAAAAAGTGATTTTTAAAGACAACTGGGACATTTGATGGACTTGCCAGAAAGCCAGAAAGCGGGACATTGGGCGTCCTGCCCGGTGAGCAGGCGGGACAAGAGGTCAAAAGCGGGACTGTCCCGCCTAAAGCGGGATGTCTGGTCACCTTACTTTATCCGCATTGGCAATCTTCCTGCTTCCTACTTGCACCACCCGAAGCAGTCAATATAAACACGCGTGCAGTCGTCTGCCCAACTTAGAGTGGATAATGATTTCAACACAATGCCATAAATGAAATACCGCACACCCCCCAAAAAAAAGCCTAAATATTAGCCTAACTACATATTAAAAAGGGAGGAAAAGAATAAGAAAATGGTTCCCTACAGCGTATGATGACTACTTAGAAATAAAGATGTACAAGTTCAAAACACTATACAGAAAGCTATGAAATCAACGAAAAAAAGAAAAGCAAATGTTTGCCTACAGCACCCGGTGTTCCCAGACGGTCACCCATCCAAGTACTAACCGGACCCGACGCTGCTTAACTTCGGTGATCGGACGAAAACCGGTGTGTTCAACGTGGTGTGGCATAGGTAATTGCCCTCTGCTTAGAAAACTTCATCAAAAAGCCGTGCACTCACTAACTACTAACAGAACGAAGGTTCCGAGTGCCTACAGAACTTTCACGAACGTTCACAAACTCCACGAGATAACTCTTAGCCCATTAAGGACTATCGCAAATAACACATTACAAAGCTACCGTCACTTTTTCCACAACTCCTGGAAAATAATGAGACTCTTTTTGCACCGTGTGCATCTCCTTCACAAAATAAGTTAATTATTCTTTAACATCGTTTGGTTCCTCTCGTCCAGAGTAAAGACCAATAACAAAGGGTCGATAACAAATGAGCTGAAACTTGGCTAAGTATAGGCCAAAACTGAGTTCTTGCGGCAACAACTGCAGAAGCAAGAGGATGCACCTTTGTTGTTGTTGTTGCTCGGAATAAACCCTAATATCGTACAGATGAAAAAAATAAAAGTCAATAGAAAGCACAAGTGGAGATCATGACTTGTAAAATAACAACCGCAGCAGCAGGAGGCAGCACCATTGTTGAGGTTGATGCTTGGAATAAACCATAATTGTACAGATAAAAGAAACATAAAATTTAAGATAGTCAATAAGAAGCGAGAGTAAATACCAAAGGGACACAATAAGACATTTTCATCTCTGTGTTATTCTTCAGAGGAATGAAGTCACCTCTAGTCGGTGACGACAGTACCGAGAATATCGCGCGTTATCTGACGTGTAAACACATCGATATGACGTGTGACATTGTGTGACGTCAGGACAGCGCGCGCCTGACGTTGTCTTAACGCCGCAAACGGTTAGTGAGAGAGCTGAGTGTGAAGACTGACACATAGCACTGCTTGAACTCGTCTGTCAACTGTCAGGTAAGGTCATGCCAACTAGTCACTCCACAAATACTACATTATGCTGACTACACCTGCAGCCTGTGTCTACAAAACAAATCGTAGAAGAATATTTAACAGACATATGTCTTCCATTTTGCTTACAGGTGTTGTTGACAACAATGATTTTACCCTTCATACTTCTTTCTATGGCCTCTTGTCTTGAAGCCCTGAACAAAGGAAGGTATGTCATGCGTGTCAAGGGTGGTCATAGCAAACACTACTATATTGTCTAGGATGGTGATGTTAAAGATCTTTACAAGAAATATCTTTAAATTTTTTTACAATTGAGTATTATATTTTTACAGTTTCTTAATATTATTTATTGTGACCCGTAAGAAGAAATATATTGTAACAATAAAGCTACTCAAAAAGTCTCAAATTTATTAGATGTCATGGTAGCAATTTTGCATGGTGTTTTCATTATTAAAGTTTTGTAAAGATGTTCACACTCTCAGACTGACAAATTCCTAAAGACATACAGTTGCACGGACAGGCTCATAGACCTTATATCATTGTCACTGACACTCTGATGACAGTCAATGATGAACTCTTCCTGCAGTGTCCCCAAAGCACAAGTCATGCTACAGTTGCATGGCATGGACTACTCGCTGTTCGGCTACAACAGTCTCAAGGGATGCCCTTTGACCTCAGGACGTGACCCGGGCTTTACTCTCCCCATCTTTTCTGGTGAGTTTCACGTGACCCCAGACTTTCACTATAGCGTGCCACGTGGCGTGCTTCTGTCCCACGATGTGTCATGTGTCACGTCGTTTACGTCGAAGGTGGTGCCGACGCCGTACGACCTGACCAAGGTGTTGACTGTCACCGCAAGACTCGGTCGTGATAAGTGGGGGCCTCCCTTCTCGGGCAGCCAAAACTTTAACATACTCTCCGACGAACTGACACAAAATGTCTTGGTCGTTTCCACAGCTCTCTGTAGTTTGTATGACCTGACACTTCTGCTCATGGAACCGCCATCTTTTCATTCGTCGTTCGTGGACTGGATCATTAAACTCAACAACACTGATGACGAGGACATGTACATTGAATTCCTTGACACATACGGCACACACTTCGTGTCACGGGCTCGCTTTGGAGCTTCCATAACGGTCATCCACAAGATCGAGGATAACGTTTATTATCTTTTTACGAAGGATCACTTGACGTCAGCTGCCAGCTATTCTACTTCTGCGCATTTTGGACATCCCCAAACCTTGACCTCTGATCAACAAAAAGCAATAGCAGAGTTTCGAAATCACGAGACAACAACGTTTGCTGTCGGTGTCCCTCTACCTGATGGCGGTAACAGCGCGAAGTGGTTGACAGCAGTGAAAGGTAATCCTTCTGTCATCAGCTATGACTTGACCTCTGTGGAGGTTCTCTTTTCAGACACCTTCATGGGTGCCGCAAGTCCTACAAGGGGTTATGGCATTGACCACGAGAAGATCAAGAAAAACATCATGGCTGTCAAGACCAAATACTGTCGAGCTTTAAAGAGGAAAGACCCGTTAGTTGACTGTAGAGATACCACTATAACACTGCTTTCTACGAAGTTGATTGGTAACTGGAAATATGGAACTGCCGAGTCCGCTGACCAGTGTCTTGAGGAATGTTATCAACTTGAAGGCTGCGTGGCTGTGAGTTTTTGTCCTGGGTGTACGAGTGGCAACAAAGGCAGCAAGTGTCAAGTGTTTAATGATGGCGACATCCTCAGGGCAGTCGCCGACCCTCAGTGGCAGGCGATCATGTTAGTTGACAAACGGTACTTATTTGTAGAGCTGCAAAACACCACGGTTGTTGTCAACTCTAGTTCTCTGTCTGACGTCTCTCCTGTTACCTCCGTACAGGACTGCTACTCGTCTTGTATTGAAGATGCCCAGTGTCTTGCTTTCACCTTTACTGACACTTCGGGTTCATCAATTAACTGCACGCGCCACACAGACTCGCTTCTGTCCTTGACACAGGAAACAGGGGTCAGCGTGCACTTCCTCTCCTTCTATGTTAGAAGAATCTTCAGACACACGAGAGAAAATGCTCCATCCTCCATGCTGAACGCATGGTACCAGGCCGCCTGTGTCATCGACTCCGAGTGTCGTCAGGAAAACTCGATGTGCTTTGTAAACAGGTGCCGCTGTCGACCTGGGTTCTTCTTCTCAACGCGTGACTTCACGTGCTCTGAGAGTGAGTATTAACTGGCACAGATAATAATTCAGATTTTAGGAAAAAATCTTTTTAAAGCACTGTAAAGAGTTCAATGATTTTGAGTTCATTAAGACACACAAAATAGTTTCAGAAGCCCCATTTGTGCGTAGCATCGCAGGTCATTAGCTGGTGCTAATCAAAAGTTAAATATTTAATTAAAATAAAGGTTTAGAATTTAACAAAGAGAAAATTCATCGCTATATTTAAAATCGCATGCAGATGTATGTGTGTTTAAGTATTGCTCACAATATTCTGTAGAAGAAAGCTGAACATTACAGTTTTATGTAAAGAGCGAGTTGTGTGTAGGTAGTAACTGAGAACAATGATGTGTATCAGCTTGTAGTCCAGCCAACCTGGACGACACCGTCATGGATTATCCTGAGAGCGGACTGAGGGGATACAATATCGTGGAACGGGATGGAGTCAGTGTGTACGGGTGCTTCAACCTGTGTATCAACAACAGAGCTTGTCTGTCCTTTGACTTCAGAGGTTTGTATGGCTATTTGTTTGGTCCTAAGCTTACAAAACAGTCTGTTTGCATTTTTATTTTATTTTATTTTATTTTATTTTATTTTATTTTATTTTATTTTTGTCTGCTACATTTGATCGACTCTTTTCTTTGGCCTAAACAAGGTTGTATTTGGCCTGAACGAATGTTATTTACTCTTCCTCACGTGGTAGACACAGGAGGGCGCTGTCTGCTTCATGACATCACCGCACGTGACGCTCGGTCTCGATGGTATCCTCACACCAGTGCAGGCTGGACCCACTACCAGAGAACCTGTCTGCAGTCTCCCGCCTCATACCCGGGACCAGTGTGGTACAACGCATCCTGCAACAACAACAACAGAGAATGTCCTGAACCTAACAGTCGATGTGTGTCGGGTAGATGTTTGTGTATTGACGGCTTTGTTTACTTGGAAACTGACTTCTCGTGTGGTGCTTTAGGTAAGTTAGAGCATTCAGAAATCCTTTCCTGCATTAGTAAGATTTTATTTTAATAATCTTAATTCCTCTGCTTCTATTTAAAATATCTTAGATACACTGAGACTACTGTAGTCACTTTAATATACAGTCGACTCGATGATAACGGAAAATAGAACTGGGTTACAAAAGTACAAGTAATGTTGGTAGCTAAGGGCTTCAACAATGTATGGTTAGACCAGGTCGTGGGTAATCATAAAATATTTTTGCTAGCTATGAAACAAAGAATAATAAATGTTTGTAAGCAAGAATGGATTGCTCGCATGAGACACAGTGACTGTTTCTCTCTGCACGGTGTTTATAAAAAATGTCCTCACTCTGGGGCTATACCTTGAACATATAAATGTAAAATGTTTTAAGGATTTTTTGGTTTGTTTTCGGTTGGGAGTGAGTGACATCAGTATCCACAACACCGCTTTATTTGTAATGTGATGCAATAAGTAAATAATTTGATGGAAATAATGTGTTAATGGAAAACTTTTTTAATGGCAAACAGATTCATGTCAGGACTGGAAGACAAGAGGAGGCAAGTCAGGTGTCTACTCCATTCAAGTGGCAGAAACCAGAGAGAAACTAAGAGTCTGGTGTGACATGGACTCTGGCGATGGCGGCTGGCTGGTATGTGTGATGTATGCTCATTTGTTAGTGTGTTAATCATATGTTTTTGTATGTCAGTGTGTGGCATAGTCATGTCTAACAAATTGTGCTGCAATGTGTCAAAGAATGAGATGTCTTTGAGGTGAATGTTTTAAATGTCAAAGACCTGGTCAGCATGTGTTTAGTAATGATCCTCATAATTTTATGATTTAATTTCTTTGATGGCACCTGTCCTAAATATTTCTCTAAACTGCTCTTTCCTAACATCCCAGCCAGTATAATTTACATAAGTTTAATCAAAACAAGGCAACAGCCTTATATATCACAACTGCTGGATGAGAGGTGTTCAGTAAGCACAGGACTATGTAAGTGTAAACAAATGATAGAGTTCCAATGTTTCCAAGGTAACGACCTTGTCTGTCACGGTCAGGTGTTCCAAAGACGCCGTGACGGCTCCGTTGACTTCTACAGGAACTGGGCACAATATGAACAGGGCTTCGGTGACATCAGCAGGGAGTTCTGGCTGGGCAAGATTTCTTTTTAATATTTCTCTTATGTCTTGGTCCTGTTTCCTCCTAAATCGAAAAAATATGCCTGGAGGATTCAAACACGTTTCTGCCTTAAATTTATTAAAAATGTTCGCACAATGCAGTTTAATTCTAGCTCTACTTTTAACATCAAAGAAAAAAATAATAAATTTAACGGATCACGAGAACAAAACTGATTTTTTAATGCTGTTTTAGACGCCAAAAGAAAATATTAGTAAAGATAATTTTCTTAAAACTAGCTGTGCTGTCGTTAGTCCTATTTTTGTTTTTTGTTGTTTTTTTTTTTGTTCTGTTTTTTGTAATATAAAGTTACACATTAAGCTGTAATCCAGTCTCTAAAAACAAACAGTTGATGTACAATGAACTAGCTCATTTCTCCTCTTCTCTGAAAGTTCTGGGTCCAGGTGTTTCAGAAAGTATAATGTTTTCTGTCACTTCTCGTCTAATCTTTGATGCCATACTTTAGGTTTATCAAGGCTTCACACCCTGACCAAAGGGAGACCCACCCGACTGCGTGTAGACCTTGGCGAGAAGAACGGACATCGTCACTACGCTGAGTACTCGTCATTCAGGGTGGGCGGTCCTGAGACAAACTACGCACTGACCGTGTCCGGCTACTCGGGTACCGCGGGTACGTGACCTTTGAACAGTAAGGTAGAGTGGCACTCTAGTTAACTTGCAGGATGTCTGGCTGGTTGATGGATGAGTGGATAACAAAATGTGTGAGCTAATGGGTCTACTTTGTGTGTTATCTTCATCTCTGTATTTTCCCCTTCGTCAACTTTCAACCTGAATGTTAAAAAAAAAAAGAATTTTCTATATTATTTTGTTTAAAAGATTATTGATATTTTGTTCATAAGAAACTTAACTTATTTTACATTATAGATTATTTTCTTGTTTTAAAGATTATGTCTCCTACACTTCTATGTCGTTGGTGATGTCTGTTAGGATATCATCAAAAGGTTAAGCATCACTAGAACATTGACATGCGAGGTGTTTTTGCTTCTTTGTGATGAGCTTCACAGAGATAACGCATTTGATATTAAGGAGTTTCTATATATTTGATTGTGATAATATGTGTGGGGTGTAGGACTTTGTGTGTCTTATTTAACATAACTGTGTGTGTTTACAGGTGACAGCATGGAGGACCACAACTACCAGGAGTTTTCAACCTATGACAGAGACAACGACAAACACCCTGACAACTGTGCCGCTGTGTATCACGGCGCCTGGTGGTTCTTTGCGTGTCACTACTCTCACCTCAACGGCCGATACAAGGCTGACGGGGCTAAGGATTATGACGGCATCACCTGGTATCACACCCACAAAGACTGGAGGAGCTTTACCTTCAGCGAGATGAAACTCAAACCAGCCTAACATCGCATTGTCTCCTGTACTCTCACTGTTTACACCCTCAGTCTACTGTACACCACACGTTTCACTGATGATGTCACCTCAGTGCAGATGACTGGTCTTGCAAAAATTTAGAATATAAACTCACTGCATTGTATTCTCCCTTAGTTATTTTTATATTGGTCATATTGTTAAAAGATTGTAACATACAAACCTTAACACGTCTCATTTTTATTGATGAAGTTAACATATTAATTGTCCTTAAAAATGTAATGAACTGTAGTGAGACATAATAGTTTATACATCTTATGGTAGTGTAACACGGTGTTAAAAGTATAATTGTCAACTAATAGTTATTTGTTCAAAAAATACAAAAGTACTGATTTTGGCACAGATTGTTGCTCATAATTTTCTTATTGATGGCAATTACACATCACAAAATTTTCATTGTATGAAAAAGTTTGAAAAGTTTGAAAAGTTAAAAAAAAGTTTAATTGATATTATGTTGTGAAGCTTACTCTATCTTTTCTTTGATGTATTAAAGCAACATTGTACGCTTTGCCAGTCTTCAAAGTCTTCAGGCTAGTTGTCACGAATGCCTGACCCAAAAAAGAAGAAAAAAATCATTGCAACCTTCGAAACAATTTATTATTAATTGTATCACTGGTGCCTTTAGTGAGGAGGCACTGCTAACACTTGTCATGTCTTACGATGCTGTAGTGCTTGAGAAATCACTAGGTTTATCTATCCTATTAGTGTGTAATAAATAATATATATATCATTATAAATAATACATAATATAAAATATATAAAACAGTGCTGTGCATTGTGGCTAAAACATTTAGGTATCTGCTTCGCAAATGCGAATTTAGCATTGGGATTGTTTTCTTTGATGATTTACCAAACCGTGTATGAACACACACACACACAAGAAAAATAATATTAAAAAACTAAATTGAACAATATAGCAAATTCATCAAAAATATTAAACACTTATCTATAATATCAAAAACAGGTGCGTGTTTGAGCCAGCAATACGTCCAAGCAGAATAAATATAGTTTAAAGGAAGCGATGGCTTATTTTTAAATGTATTACAAGTCCAGTAGATATTTCAGATCTTTCTTCATCCTCAATGTTCCCTGTGACCAGATTTATTGAAGGATGGCGGGACTTCCGGGGTTCATCACCGGACCACTCACCACCTTCAGCTGCACTGTCACACGTTTGCAGGAAGAACACCGCTCCTGACATCTCTGACCCAAGAGCACTGTGGCATTATACAAAAATGGTTCCGTTAGTTAATTAAAATATGCACTGCATCGCAAATCAATTATAAATAATGTTTAACATAAGGAAGACCTCTTCTGCAATTTGCAATTCTATGTTCCTTACGCTTTCTAGAACTATCTACTGTATGCCTGACTACTTGACGCCATTCTGATAAAATCCGTGCATCCACTTACTTCTTCACTGGTTTTTTCAATGGAATATATTGAAATTACTCCAAGATAAAAAGACAGACAAAAATTATTCATTCATGAGTGGAGGAGAGAAGAAATCTCACGCAAAAGACTCATAATCTCATTAGCAGCACACATTAAGCAACCCTTACCTCTACATAAAACACTGTAGTCTATCATATTAGAAATTTTGTTCTAAAATGCATATAACTTGTAGTTTTACTTAAAGGAATATTAAATATAACAAGACTTAAATTTTAAGGGTTACGCCATAATCTAAAATACAAACAAAAACAAAAAGCAGACACATATAATTATTTTGAGATGTGTACATTTAAAATAAGACAAAAAGGTTTTGAAGACGCATGTTTACTTACCTGTACTGGTAAATGGAGTAAAAGCTAGGTCCTCAGTTCCTCCAGTATAATCTGCAAAGCCTATGAAAATAGTGTACACATTTACACATTAATTGACAGATCTTCCTATGTCACATGGTCAGATTATTCATAAACGCTCATCATAGTTAGCAACAAGCATGAAAAAAATTTGTACCAGCACCTGTTATATCCAGGGACACACTACACCCATAGTTTATGATTTTTTAATGATAGTTCATGAGTCGAAACAGAGTGGATTAAGATCTTCATGTTCAAACTTTAATAAATGATTTGAAAAAGAGTTACTGATCATTGCCAAGGACACGTGTTCACTGACACCAATAATAAATGTGACAAAGGCCAGAAACCCTTAAACGATTAGACAATTTGAAGAAGGAAAACCATCGTTACCACTTGTTGCAGTTGTTGTTGCTGCTAAATCAATGTTCGTTGTTGTCGTGTGTGATGCTGTTGCTTCTTCAGAAGTTGCTGTTGCTTCTGTTGTTGATGATGGTGATGCTTCCCCCTCTGTTGTCAATGCTGCTTCTCCTGTTCTTATTGCTGCTACTTCTGTTATTAATGTTGCTTCTTCGGTTATTAATGCTCCTTCTAATGTTATCAATACTGCTTGTTCACTTTTGTATGCTCCTTCAATTATTAGTCCTGTTTCTTCTCTTGTTATCGCTGTTTCAAATGATGCTGTTATTGTTTGTTCTCCTGTTGTTGCTGTAACCACTTCAGTCAGAAAAAAATAACAAGAGGAAAGACAAAGGAAAAAAAAACTAAGAGAAAAAATATGGGAAAGAATAATTAAAAAGAAGTAGAAAAAAGAAAGAAAAAGTAAACGAAGAAGAAAAAAAATTAATAAGAAGAAAAAAAATAAATAAATAAACATGATAAAAATTTGATACTTATTATAAAAACGTTTATTTTGTTTACCTGTTTGGAGCACACACATCAATGGTGCCCCCACACTACTGTCAGTTTTTAGCATTGTGATGGATAAGGATACGACTGATGATGTGTTTGTGGCTATATCACGATGTTACTTGTTGACCAGACGGTGTAGACAGTGTTGATGTTCTATATTCTATCTCTGGTATGATCTTTGTTTAACCTTGTTACCAGCAGTCATAGTTGGCGTTAGCAGCTAATATTTTGTATAGTTGGCACTGATGTAGAAAGATCTCTTCGTTCTGTTAACAGTTAAAAGCTTGTATGAAATGTATAAGTAACTAAATAACAATCAGTTTTGAAATGTTTTAAGAAAATTCTTGAGTATGGTGTGACGGTAAGTGTGAACAAAGCAGAGAACTGTATATACAGATGTCTGAACAAAGTTAATCCACTGGCCTTTGTTGCCATTAGTTTTAGGAAATGACAATGAGTACAAACTAACTCTAGCTGAGTGCATAAGAAAATATTCAACACATTGTGTCCTGTTTTTCCGAGGATTGTATCTTTCCTCTTCGAATTCAGTTCACGCACACGACGCCCTTTCTAGAAATACTACCGTGTCGACGACATTTATGCTTGTGGATTACCTTTACATCTGAGAGAGCGGTTACACTAGGAGATAAAGTTGCACCATTGTGGTTCTTACCTGAGCACATTCCTGCCAGAACCACAAGCAAACATCCCTGGGGTGACATCGTCAACATCATGTGGACTAATGCTGGTTATACTCCACCACGGCACAATAAGTTTAAAATGATCCTTCTGATAATAATCAGTTGACTACTGATCTATGTTTACCTTTGTATACGAGTATTTAGTTCATATTTCATGTTTGAGCTAAAAAGCCTTGACTTTTAGACACATGTGCAAACAGGTCCAAAGCTCTGTTTAATTCGGTCACAATACATATAAAGAAGCACTTGCTTTAAACAGGATCAAAGTTTTGTTGTAAGCAATGACATCTTGTGCTTAACATTCTATTATACGAGGAATATATATATACTATCATGTATCCCGGGAATCCATGCATTAGGTGCACAGATTTTCTCCACAGTGATTCGTATCGTTCATAATTAAACCAACAGTATATCACTTCTGACAGCAGTCAAAGCTCATTTTGTATAATTATTAATAAATTGTGTCTATGTATGTTAATGTCTGTGCACATGTCAATGATGCCAGGGAACTTCGTGTAAATTTACTTTCTCTCTCTATATATATTTTCCAAAATTCATACCCCAAGATATTATTCAATATTACTTGAGGATATAAACAAGGTATTATTAAACATATCTTTCAAGCTTTTCATTAGTTTGTCTTATCGTGTAATGCACCTTTTCTTACATTTCTGTTAATGCCATTGTTGTGGTGAGTATTATCCTTTGTTCATTTTGTAGACATAACATATACAAGGCTTTGATAGACCTTTCTAATTTCGATGCATTTGAATGCCATGCGTTTTCACTGCTCATGTATAGTTATGCACATACCTACCTATGTCACAGTACATTTTCTGGCTAGAGTGTTTTGACAGTGTCCTTTTGAATAAGGATCGTGATTAGGGAGGTGTATTAGGTGTCAACTGCTACCTGTGCAGAGGTGACCTCAATGCTTTCAAATCATCACAAGCAGGTCTAGCATTACACCTGAACAAAAACAGTGGTTTAGTGAGTGAATCTATGCCTGCACACCTTATGAAAGAAGCGCTAAGGATAGAATAGTGGAGGAAGTAGCTAAGAATGTTGCAGTGGGAGTAGTAGAAGAAAAGTAATTAATAGTTTACCTCTCTTAATCTAGGATTGAGAATGTCAATGTTTCTTCTCGACCATGTCATTAATCTCTATTGTGCAAACATACTTGCGTTGGGGTGAATCACGATGTACACATCTGTACATGTACACATCTAACTTCTTAAGTAGCTTGGCACAAATGTGTATACTTGCACGTTCTTGTGCTTGTATTTTATATTTAATGCCATGCAACTAAGCCTATATCTCAGCGAGACAGTTTTGTTTTTGTACTCTTCCAGTAATAATAGGCCCTTGCCACAGCGATCACGGCTTACTGTATCATTTGGTCTGCACCAGGCAGGATAATTGGTATTTAAAACATGTCACATATTTTAAACCCTTTATGACCCTAAAGCTAAAGATCTTGATACAAAGCTTGGCTCTTTTTTCATTTAAGCAGACCAATTCTGCTTCCTCTGAGTTAAAAAAATAAAAACCTGGTTTGCAATTATTATTTTCAGGCTGGCTGGTCCACAGATGTATGTGTGTGTTTGTGACTGTTATTTCAGCCCTCAACTAAAACAAGGAACCTCTCTCTTACAGCTTTGCTTGATGTGACAAAAAAAACAAACCATCATTAATTCTTAATCCTTATTAACTAATGATTCATTAAACAACAATGTTAGGTCTCATTAAAAACCTGTAGTTAAACCTGCTTTAATATTTTGGAATAATTGTCAATTTGCAGCCATTTCAAACCATTAATATAATTTAGCAAACAAAGTATTCTGTTTTTGTTTTGTTGGAGAAATCACAATTGCAACCTTTAGTGCTTGATTCAAACTTTTGCTTTATTCTTTTGGCTTTCGGAGTCAATAAGTCCATTGTTTCAACTTTTGTAAAAATTCAGTGTTTAGCTTTCTGGAATTGCATCAATTTTTTTTCAGAAAATTAAATATCTTAATATGTGATTGGATATTTTCGTTTTCTTATTGTAATTTCAAGAGGAAGAAAAACAAAAAAAATTATGGGAACAGTCTGGCAAAAATATGTCCCTTAACATAAAATTTAAATAAAAATCTTATTGTAGTAACAAACCTTAGTAAGGACTATCAATAAAGCTTAAAATATAACAGTTAAGTTCTGACTGAATGTTATCTTTTTTCAAATGATTTTTATTACATAATGCACAAATACACCAAAAAGAGAAATATACACAGAAAAGAGAATACTTAATATGACTAGGGGGGAAAATCCACTACATACACACACGGCACAGTCAAAAACAACCCATCCAATAGGGTATGCTCACACTTCCCTGTCATCCCCTCATCAATGTAAGATAAGCATTTTCAACCCCGGAAGCAAAGTATGACAGCAGCAATAAAGTATTTTCAACAACCAATACAAAATTAGAGAGAGCAGAGGACCTCTCATTCCTTCTGAAGCTCATTATAAGCATCAACTTATTTAAGAGTCTCTAGCTGCACAACATCCCAACACACATCCTTCACTCGGAAATCCTGTAAGACCCATAATCACTCTCAAGGATAATGATGCTTATGCTCCAAAAAACAAGAATAGCATGGTATATATAGTATATTGATATAAGACTAGCATGTAGTATATAGTATATATGGTGTAGGTGGGCTGAAAGCATTTTCAGTCTGAGCAATCCTCAAACAATCATCCTATTCCTCAGTAAATATGTACAGTGTTATTTATTGATGTATGTTGAAAGCTATCGGTATTTGTGCGGGCTACAACTAATAGTTAAAGACAAACCACTACAACCTAGGCTATTACTAGGGTAGGGTATAATGAGATGGAGGAAAGATTTGTGTAGATGGAACACTGCTCAGCAGCCAAGATGGCAGCATAATTTTCTGCGCCTACTTTTTCAACAAAACTTCGTCTCTTTTCAAAACGTTTTGAGCTACAAAATCATTAATGGAGTAGGTTAACTCAACTCCACTGCCATTAGCATCGGAAAAATTAAAAATACGTCGAAAAACAACTACTGAAATGTCCTAAAAACCACTTTGATATGTCGTCCGCCTCTTGTTCAACGAAGCGCAAGTAGTTGAGTCAAGCACAGACTCAAGCCAGGACTTATCGACAGTTACGAGAGATAGGAAAGAAGATCTGCTGAAGTACGAAGGGTGTGCGATGCGATGCTGATGTTGATAGGAGCTGTTGAACAACAGGTACTCGTGGTTAGAAAACTGGGAGTGAATAATTCGTTTGCGATATAGTCAGTGAGCGCCATCTTGGCTGTCATTGTCTCAATATGGTCTAATTAAAATGTATCGTGTTTTATAAAGAAAGGTTCCAAATATTATTATGAAATATTGACAGAAAATAATATTTTCTAAGGTTCAAGGAATAAAAGATATTAAACTGAGATGGTTTCAGTGCAGAACTATCCACAGAATTCTAGGTACAAACTCCCTGGCAGAATATATGGGGATAGAAGTTAATAATAAATGCACTTTCTGTGGCAACGAAAGGGAGACAATTGAACACCTATTTTGGCGCTGCAAGGAAACCAAACTATTTTGGACAAGCCTAGAAAAGGCAATAAGGGAAAAATGCTCTAAAAATAATAAATTAGCACTTAACAAATCTGTAATACTATTTTGATATGAAGCAAACTGTCCAATAGATAAGACATTAGAGAATATACTACTAGAAGCAAAGTTTTTTAATCTATAAATGTAAAATAGAGAAGAAACAGCCAGACTTAAGAGTTTTTATTCTGCAGTTAAACAGAAAATACAAGATTGAGGAATTTAGCGCACTTGTTAATATGAAATTGCAGGAATTTATAATAAGCTGGGCTGATTATATGAATTTATCTAGAAATATATATTTTCACGACTTTATATTAAAAAAAAATAATAATAAAATAAAAAATAATGTGACTGCCTGGTGGGGGGATAGGTAAAACAAGAAAAGTAAAATACATTTAATTTGTTTTGCATTTAGTTTTAAAACTCCTATTTTCTTTCAACAAACAAACACCTGGGAGGTACAGAGAATTTTTCTAGTGTTAATATTTTTTAGGTGGATATTTTCTGAGCTTGGGAAATGGTCAAATTGTGAATGAAACGTATGGGTACTGTCAAAATTTGTGAATGTCTACATTAGAAATATGCATAATCTGTATTGAATCAATCTTTGTGAAAGAAGGGTTTCCTTTGGACGTGAACAGAATGCTTGAAAAAAAAAAAGGTGCAGGTGTAGGGAGCTTTGCTATGCTGTTGCTTAACACAGATCACCTCAATTTGAATTATTTTCCAGGTAATGGGTTGATTGTATGCATTTCAGTAATTGTAGTACTAGTACAACCCAAAACTCAGGTATGATGAAAACAATACATCAGTGTCAAGAGAACCAAGAAGTATATTTTAGAAGAATACAAAGGACAGTGATGGTGTTTTGCTTTCTTGGTGACACATTTAAGCTCTCCTACTGGTCAGTTGATACTTCAAACCGCAGTGCTTATGTCTATGGGCTGCTGGGAAGTTTAGTACAGTTTACTCCATTTGCATGTTTCTCAATCTGTCTATGCTCTTTTGTGTGTGCACCTTTCTTTTTGAATGCTGTACAGATGAACACTGTTCAATCCTAAACAAATCCTTTGCAGTACTCCTTTTTTTTTAATTACAACACTTATAGGTTACTTTTTTCTTGTAAATATTTTTTATATTATTTATTTATTTTATTTATTCTTTTTTGTAATGTTTTGTGTTCCATATTATAAGATGCATTATTAATGACGAAAATAAAAAAAAAAAGATTTGTTTAGATTGTCAAAGATATGTTTGTTGATCTATTTATGTAAATTGATGTGTGCGGTAGTTTTTGTTATGTTTTGTTTAATAATAAAAAATAAAAAATCCTATTCCTCAGTATATTTCAGGTTACAGCAATGGGGAAGACATTAGACATAGCTAAGGACAGCAGCTGTATGGAAGAGAACAGATCAAGTTTTCCACTATCTCTACTAATGTATAGAAACATGCTTAATTGTAAGAATGTGTACAGTTTGTCTTAACAATACAACCATTTGGTGTGCCTACCAGCTGATGTGACAATCATAGATGACATCTCATAATGATTCTTTTAATGGGCTACAAAGATTTTTATTCAGGTTGACGCAGGTTATAATTATTATCCAAGGACAATTTAGACCTCCAAGAAGAAATTTTGATGCTACCAAATCAAGAAGAAATAAACACTGTTTTTGTTGACTGAAATGCACACTGGTGCACCAGTCTCCAAAATTGTTAAAAACCATGGCTGTAGAATTGTGCTCATTGTCAAATGGATACTCCCATGATTAGGATTATAATTGCACAAACTAAACAAAAGAAGAGTGTGTGATGATCAGGACCATAAAAACAAATGATTTGACTTTTATATTTTTTTTCTTTTTATGGCTATTACTTTCAAGATCACAAGATATGAATATACTTTGTCAAACTTTTCATTCTACACCACATTTAGGGTTTTGATGATAGTTCAAGAAAACTTGATGAAACGTAACTTCATATAAAATAACTGAAACTATTTATACACTGAGAACTTATTTATACCAGGTTCTGTAGTGGTCGAGTGTAATCCTGCATAGTGTGATAGGCCTTCATGCAGGGATGTACACAGAGAGCCTTCTTACACTGCTGGCACTCCCATTTAGTGCGTTGGGTCCTTTTCCTCCGATATTTGGAATCTGTACCTTCTGCCTTTAGCCTCGCGTAACAAACACAACAATATCTTCTGACTTTAAGAGGAACAAGAAAATGTGACAAATGCTTCCCTTGTAGGCGTAGTTGTTGAGGATCCTGAGGTACTGCAGCTCCTGTTGGTTGTTCCAAATCGCTTTTTGGCATGGTCACCAAATCTTCACCAACAGAAATCATAAAATCTTCAAGACACATACCTGGTTTACCAATCATTTTTCTGACCTTTAGGTACAGACAGTGGGCTTGCACCATGGTGAGAGTCAGCATATGGAACACAAGTTTCTTCCACCATTTTGTGGTTTTCCTGTAGAAAGCATTATAGGAAATCATATGATCGTTGAGGTCCACCCCGCCCATGTTCTTGTGGTAATCCACAATAGCTGTGGGCCTCTTCTTTACACTGGTACAGGTATTCACAGCGACCATCTGAGGTCTGTGAATGGTGGACAGGACTGCCACATCCGTTTTGTCTTTCCATCGCAACACCACAGTGTTTTTGCAGCGCCTAAAATCAACACCCCCTGTGTCAAGCTTCATGTTCATGAATTCTTTTGGCAGGCCTATTCTGTTGCTCAAAACAGTTCCGGTGAAGCCTGTGTTGCTGGAGGCCAAGTCCTCAGCAAGAGCAAGACTGGTGTAGTATGTGTCTGTGTAAAGGCAGTAGCCAAGGGACTTCAGGGGCCCCAAAAGACGCTGAACAACATCATACGGCCTATTGCTCAGTCCAGGCATACCGCACAATATTTCAAACCGCCAGACATACCCAGACTTGCTTTCGCAGAGATGGTACAATTTTATTCCCCACTTGACAGGCTTGTCTTTCATGTAGACCTTAAAGCTTAGTTTCCCCCTCCATGGACACAAGGCCTCGTCAATGATGATATGTTGCTCTGGGATGTATGTAGTCTGAAATAACTGGAACATTATGCAAAAGTTATACTGTTATTTATTATACTGCTTAAGGGGGCATGGCACTTTTCTGTTATTAAATAGATTTCACTCATAAAAGTTCTTTTGGAAGGTAATTATGCATTGCGTAAGGTTATATGCAAGAATGATTTAATTTGGCATACAACAAACCATAAAATAATAATTACACTGACAACCAGTGGGTGTGGCATGTAGTTATTAACAATACCGTATCACTTTTTTTGTAACACAACTGTATCTAAGAAATGTATATGAAATAACAAGTGTACTGTAAAAGTATGTGTATTCTAACACATCAAAATTAAATAAGCCAACTTTTTATTACAAAAAAAACAAAAAAAAAACTTACATGGTTCAAATGGTTTATGAAAGGTCTCAATTTGTGAAGAGGGTCATAACCAGGTTGCCCTTTCGGAACTGCAGCAGAATCATTATTAAGATGAAAATTAGCTAGAATACTCAGAAACCTATCCCGCTTCATTATCCGAGAAGGAAATGTTGTCTGTACAAATGGACGTTTTGCCCAGTAATCACTGATTCTGGGCTTGTGAACAACAGACATGTGTACAATTATTGCGAGAAAATTATATACTTCGTGGATCTGAACACTCTTCCAAGTATTTATCTTTGACCTCGCTGGAACACAAACATTAGATTTTTTAACCTTGTCTACCTTCTGTCTAGCGTATAAATTTGTCTGTGCCTTCATCATTTTGATCTGTTCCTTACTAATAAAGAGACTATAGAAGTCAATGGGTTTACAATCTTCCCAGGGTGGAAGATTTAGTGGGCCCTGCAAACCTGGCCTGGCGATGAAATCTGGCTTCGTGGGAAAACCACGAAGGTTTTTACACCATTCATGGTTAAGATCGCCCTCTTCTAAAGCAGGCACATTCTCAGGAACGTTTTGTTCGACGAGACTGGGTGTTTGTGAGTCACAATAGTCTGAATCTTTGTCGATTTCTACATCATATTCCTCATCCTCGTCAATTACTTCGGTCATGTACTGGTCTGCTGATCGATTTCCGTTATTTAATTCTTCTTCATCTCCCTCTGAAGATGAATTCGCCTCTACGTAAAAACATACGTCTTCGTCTTTGTCGTCGTCTCCAACTTCCAGCTCCATTTCTTCGTCCGAATCGCTGAGGAACAACTCGCACATCTCTCGATACTTCCATTCTCGCGCCATTTTGCCAGAGGAAACGAAAGGCAGTGTGGGTAAACACCGGAACTTACATGTGTAACTTCCCTTACGTGCAAGGGAAATAATTGTGTTTTAGAAATGCTGAAAGCTATCACTTTCCACCGACAGATATTTTACAGGACTACCTTTACCTCTTACATTAGGGCTTCAACAAAGCGATAATTTTAAGAGAAAAAGCTGCACAACTGTTGTTTATACCTGCGCACATCTTTCTCAGAACCACGACATGTAAACATCGCTGGGGCGACGTCGTGAACATGATGCGGACGAATACAGGTTATATTCAATCCAAGGAGGACTGACATTATCCCTGAACAAAAACAGTGGATGAAGATGTGAATCTAAGGCTGTACACCTTGACAGAAATTACATGGAGGTGTTACTGCGGAAGAAGAATAAAAGTAATTCCTAAATATGTAACCCGCCCTCATCTTTATCTGGGATTGAAAAGGTTAAAATGTGTGTCAATGTTTCATCTCCTACTCTCTCTTCTCAACCATACATCATTAATCTCGCTATCGTGTATGCTCCTCGGTGAATAATGATGTGTGTAGCTATAGTCGCAAGTGTGTATGCTTCATTGCATCTGTGTGTGTGTGTATTTTTTAAGCAGTGCAAGCAGCCAAGCCTATATCTCTTAGGTTTTCAAGCCTAAAGTCAGTATGAAATGGAATATGGAGGTGGTGGATGAGAAACCACTGTCACAGCAGATGAAAGTAAAACTACAGTATGTTCATATCTATAGACTGGATTACGCGCAAGACAACCCAAGGCAACAACACCAGTATCCAGTGGACCTTCACCAAACAGCTAGAGGATGTGACATCAGTCTTCTATCTCATCGGCAACTCCCAATCGAACTTCAAGGAGAGAACATTTTGGAAACAGACCGCTTCACGCATCTGGTGAGCATTGTCAACAAGGACGGTGGAGCAGACAATGACATCAAAAGCCTCATCAGCAAAGTCAGGCATGCTTTCAACAGCCTACACCCCATCTGGAACTCCAAGCATTTTACTTCAGCAGTAAGACCCGCATCTTTAACACCAATGTGAAGGCAGTCCTACTGTATGGTTCTGAAACCTGGAGACTGACAAACACCATCAACAACAATCTCCAGACCTTTACCAACTGATGCCTATGCCATATTCCATATAAGGTGGCCTGAAAAAATCTCTAACACCAGCCTGTGGAAAAGAACCAACCAGAATGCCACTAACCAAAACATCAAAAAAGAGCAAATGGGGCTGAATAGGACACATACTGCGCAAACCAGCTAACACCATTGGAAAGCAGGCACTTGACTGGAACCCTAGGGGAAGAGGAGAGTTGGGAGACCAAAGAAGACTTGGAAAAGAACAGGAGAGAGAGAGAAGCAAAGGACATCGGAACCACATGGACCCAACTGAAGGGGGCTGCCCAAAACCGGGTCCGCTGGCGAGGTGTTATGGCCCCATGCTCCTCAAAGGAACAACAACAAATAAACTAAACTCATATCTAGCATCAAGACTGAATGGTATCTTGCAGACACTGTATGTTTCTATGTTGTGCTCATTATCCATGTAATCCATCTCCATAAGCTGCAAGTGACCTTTATTAGATTCACGGCAGAAACTGGTGCCTTATTATTTCATGTTTCTGACAGACATGACACCTGTGTATCTGAAATGTCAGGATGGCTTCAATCATACTTTTACATTGAGAAACAGGAGTGTCCACTATTACTAAATTTTCAATAAGTGTTGCTACCTATGAATTCCAATAGTGATGATCATTTCTCAAGCAGTATAAAATGCAAGGGATGCCACCTGCACTTTATTTAGAAAAACAAAAGTAAAAAAAAAAAGTTAGTGACTGATGACTGTGCTTCTATTTGTTCATTAATGCCAGCTTATGTAATGTATTGCATTGACTGGTAATTATTTTCACTGTTGTTACGTCTCCTTGACATCTTTCTAAAATTCCAGTCACCCTCTCATGGCTTGTAAAGGCCTCTGTTCCACAGTAATAGAAGAGTGAGAACCTCATCTTTTAAAAGAGATTCTTTTTAATGGGCTAAGGTTAGGTTAACATACATACGATTTAAAAATGGTGTATTTTACAAGCTTCACACACATACTGTTTCTTGCATTGTGATTTTCAAGTGCAGAAGTGTACTAAATAAAGGAAATCAAAATACTTAGCTTATTTAAACTGATTCTTAATCCTCTGATTATCATTTAGATGCACCCGACCAGAATTTATGCATGTTAAGGTATGCAGGTAGAAATTCTATTAGGAGCCTGTGGTTTTCCACTTTTTTGGCAACCATCTTTTATTACTACTTCAGTTGAAATCAACACTTGAGAACTGCTACAATGATAAGTTGGTAACAGATTAATGTTTTGTGGTTCTACATTAGTCTTTAGTCTCCAAATATTGCTGAATAGAGGAAATGAACTTAGTAGCGGTAATGAACTGTGGACTTAAGTGCATGCACAGACCACAAGATGGTCATTCAATACTAGGGCATGCTACAAGAGAATATTTCCCTGGAATGTGCAAGTATTTCCCTTTTTTAAAAAGCAAACAGACAAAGAAGAAGAACAAGTCAAATTAGCAAAGATCAAGATGTGTAAAAGAAAATTCTTATCCAAATCCTGCATGAGCACTCAATTTTTTAGTAATCTAATCAAAGAGAATTGGGTGTATGAAATAGAATTTTGAAAGATTTTTATTTAGGTTGGCACAGGTTATAGTTATTATCCAAGGACAATTTAGACCTCCAAGAAGCAATTTTGATGCCAGCAAATCAAGTAGAAATAAACATTGTTTTTGTTGACTAAAATGCACAATGCTGCACCACTCTCCAAAATTGTTAAAAACCATGGCTGTAGAATTGTGCTCATTCTCAAATGGATACTCCCATGATTAGGATTATAATTGCACAAACTAAACAAAAGAAGAGTGTGTGATGATCAGGACCATAAAAACAAATGATTTGACTTTTTTCTTTTAATGGCTATTACTTTCAAGATCAGAAGATAGGAATAAACTTGGTCAAACTTTTCATTTTACACCACATTTAGGGTTTTGATAATAGTTCAACAACACTTGATGAAACGTAACTTCATATAAAATTACTGAAGCTATTTACACACTGAGAACTTATTTATACCAGGTTCTGTAGGGGTCGAGTGTAATCCTGCATAGTGTGATAGGCCTTCATGCAGGGATGTACACAGAGAGCCTTCTTACACTGCTGGCACTCCCATTTAGTGCGTTTGGTCATTTTCTTCCGATATTTGGAATCTGTACCTTCTGCCTTTAGCCTCGCGTAACAAACACAACAATTTTTTCTGCCTTTAAGAGGAACAAGAAAATGCCTCCCCTGTATGCGAAGTTGTTGAGGATCCTGAGGTACTGCAGCTCCTGTTGGTTGATCCCCATCACTTTTTGGCACGGTCACCAAATCTTCACCAACAGAAATCATAAAATCTTCAAGACACATACCTGGTTTACCAATCATTTTTCTGACCTTTAGGTACAGACAGTGGGCTTGCACCATGGTGAGAGTCAGCATATGGAAGGCAAGTTTCTTCCACCATTTTGTGGTCTTCCTGTAGAAAGCGTTATAGGAAATCATATGATCGTTGAGGTCCACCCCGCCCATGTTCTTGTGGTAATCCACAATAGCTGTGGGCCTCTTCTTTACACTGGTACGGGTATTCACAGCAACCATCTGAGGTCTGTGAATGGTGGACAGGACAGCCACATCCGTTTTGTCTTTCCACCGCAACACCACAGTGTTTTTGCAGCGCCTAAAATCAACACCCCCTGTGTCAAGCTTCATGTTCATGAATTCTTTTGGCAGGCCTATTCTGTTGCTCAAAACAGTTCCGGTGAAACCTGTGTTGCTGGAGGCCAAGTCCTCAGCAAGAGCAAGACTGGTGTAGTACGTGTCTGTGTACAGGCAGTAGCCAAGCGACTTCAGGGGCCCCAAAAGACGCTGAACAACATCATAGGGCCTATTGCTCAGTCCAGGCATACCGCACAATATTTCAAACTGCCAGACATACCCAGACTTGCTTTCGCAGAGATGGTACAATTTTATTCCCCACTTGACAGGCTTGTCTTTCATGTAGACCTTAAAGCTTAGTTTCCCCCTCCATGGACACAAGGCCTCGTCAATGATGATATGTTGCTCTGGGATGTATGTAGTCTGAAATAACTGGAACATTATGCAAGAGTTATACTGTTATTTATTATACTGCTTAAGGGGGCATGGCACTTTTCTGTTATAAACTAGATTTCACTCATAAAACAGTTCTTTTGGAAGGTAATTATGCATTGCGTAAGGTTATATGCAAGAATGATTTAATTTGGTATACAACAAACCATAAAATAATAATTACACTGACAACCAGTGGGTGTGGCATGTAGTTATCAACAATACCGTATCACTTTTTTGTAACACAACTGTATCTAAGAAATGTATATGAAATAACAAG
>SRHC01002288.1:136303-172189 GCA_004794325.1 Pomacea maculata
AATTTGGTATACAACAAACCATAAAATAATAATTACACTGACAACCAGTGGGTGCGGCATGTAGTTATCAACAATACCGTATCACTTTTTTGTAACACAACTGTATCTAAGAAATGTATATGAAATAACAAGTGTACTGTAAAAGTATGTGTATTCTAACACATCAAAATTAAATAAACCAACTTTTTATTACAAAAAAAAAAAAACAAAAAAAAAAAACTTACATGGTTCAAATGGTTTATGAAAGGTCTCAATTTGTGAAGAGGGTCATAACCAGGTTGCCCTTTCGGAACTGCAGCAGAATCATCATTAAGATGAAAATTTGCTAGAATACTCAGAAACCTATCCCGCTTCATTATCCGAGAAGGAAATGTTGTCTGTACAAATGGACGTTTTGCCCAGTAATCACTGATTCTGGGCTTGTGAACAACAGACATGTGTACAATTATTGCGAGAAAATTATATACTTCGTGGATCCGAACACTCTTCCAAGTATTTATCTTTGACCTCGCTGGAACACAAACATTAGATTTTTTAACCTTGTCTATCTTCTGTCTAGCGTATAAATTTGTCTGTGCCTTCATCATTTTGATCTGTTCCTTACTAATAAAGAGACTATAGAAGTCAATGGGTTTACAATCTTCCCAGGGTGGAAGATTTAGTGGGCCCTGCAAACCTGGCCTGGCGATGAAATCTGGCTTCGTGGGAAAACCACGAAGGTTTTTACACCATTCATGGTTAAGATCGCCCTCTTCTAAAGCAGGCACATTCTCAGGAACGTTTTGTTCGACGAGACTGGGTGTTTGTGAGTCACAATAGTCTGAATCTTTGTCGATTTCAACATCACATTCGTCATCCTCGTCAATTACTTCAGTCATGTACTGGTCTGCTGATCGATTTCCGTAATTTAATTCTTCTTCATCTTCCTCTGAAGATGAATTCTCCTCTACGTATAAACATTCGTCTTTGTCGTCGTCTCCAACCTCCAGCTCCATTTCTTCGTCCGAATCGCTGAGGAATAACTCGCACATCTCTCGATACTTCCATTCTCGCGCCATTTTGCCAGAGGAAACGAAAGGCAGTGTGGGTAAACACCGGAACTTCCTGTTTACACTTCCCTTATGTGCAAAGGAAATAATTGTGCTCAGAAATGCTGAAAACCGTCACTCCCCACCGATAGATATGTTACAGGACTACCTTTACCTTTTACATTAGGGCTTCAACACAGCGGTTACTTTAAGAGAAAAAGCTGCACAACTGTTGTTTATACCTGCGCACATCTTTGCCAGAACAGTTAACAATGTTGGTGGATGTAAAACGCGCGAGGTTGTCAGCCCTTTATTTACACTTTTCAATAATTTAAATAAACTTTGCAATAAATGGACATTTCATCTCCATACAGCCCTTGACACACTATTCACAGCTTAGTATATCATTTGGGTTGGTACCAAAAACAGGGTAATTAAGGGTACGTAGTATTTAACACAGACCTGTGTTACATATAATCCTTTTATGGCTTAACATCTAAACATCTTTATACAAAGCTTGGCTTTTTTACAGTTTTGTGACCTAATTCTGTTGCCTCTGAGTAAAAAAACAAGCAAAAATAATTTTTGCCTTAACTGTAAAGGCTGGCTGGTCTATAGATGTATCAAAAACTCTGCTTTTGCTATTCCAGCCCTCAACTAAAACCACAAGGAAGATTTATTTTGGGTCACTAGGTTTTTTTTCCCTGTAAAAACTTTTCTCGATGTGACAAAAAAAGACACATTCATCTTACTACCATAATCATTAGAAATTCTTCATACTTATTAACTAACAATCTATTAAACAACAATGCTCGGTCTTGTTAAAAACATGTAAGTAATGCTTTTGTTTTTAAATTACTTGAATATTTTGGAATAATTGACAGTTTTCAAGGATTGTATGCCATTGGTATAATTCAGCACACAAAAATCATTCTGTTCTTGTTTTGTTGGAGAGTTCACAGATGAACTTTTAGTAATTGGTTCAAACAATTTTTGTTTTATCCTTAAGCTTTCGGAGTCAATAAGTGCACTGTTTCAACTTTTAAAGAACTACATCGGAATCCTGCCATTTTCTTGCTGTTTTAAGGATAACAGAGAAAATAAAAACCCACCCCAAAGTGGTTCCTAAGAAACTTTAAGTTGTTCTTTGTTCATTCAACATAAAAGCGATCAGAAGTAATGTATGAATATTCAGCATTGCTTACTTTTGCTGCGCTTCGTTTTTACTGCACAAAATGGTGGACGATGGGCAGCAAAAAAAATTTACATTTCTTGAACATCTAAAACGAGAACTCCCAAAGTATTAAAATCTTAGAATCTTTATTTGATAACATATTCTCTTCATCTTACCTTGTCTTTTTTTTTTTTTTTTTTTTTTGGTGGGGGGAGGGGATTAGGGCATTTGTGCTCATAGGGGCACATAGTTTATTTGATTCTCTCGAAGCGCAGCCGAATTTCCACAGTCGAACCGAGTTTTTTCAAAGGTTACCTGATTCTCTAAAAAATATCTGAGTGAAACAACTTGAAAAATGATTTAGGCGGGCTTGCTCACTTTCATGACACGTGTTTCTATAATTACAAGTATATAGATATGCACACGTATAAGTAAAATATGTATGCACATTTCATAGAACAGAGGACATACAACTCATCATTTTATTATCACAGATCATATTTTGCAGAATTATACAAAGAGTAGTAATAATAATTTTTTTTATTCAGTTTTTAGGAAGCCATCTGGCCTATATCAACATCAAATGCTATTGGTTACATACATATTAACCTTGGGTGGCTGTATATAATCATACATTCTTTGTATGAAGGGTTTATAGTGTATGGTCAAAGAATAATAATAATAATCCGACAAGATTCTGACATTCATCCCCATACCTCATGTGATGCACATGGTTATACAGATCTCCTTTACAAACGTTTTTAACAATTTAAGTAAAGGACAACTCTAATGATTACACTCTAGGTTCTTACACGTGTAATTTTTAATTTTAAAGGTACCCTTTGGTCCATATCAACCTCTTGTATTGTATGTTACATGCAGTGAATGTGGAAGGCTTCCTCTTGTATCTGATTCATATGTAAGAGTTATCCAATACTGGTGCAGAATACTAACATTGCCAAAACACAGGTACCCAAGACATATACAAGATAAGGCAGGAAGATCCCACTGGGCCTCCCAAGTTAGAATTTTATGTAACTATGGTTTTGGGTATGTGTTGGAATGCCAGACAGTTGGTAATCTCCCCTTATTCATCACCACTATAAAAGAAAGATTCAAGGATTGTTCTCTCCAAGAATGGCATGATTCAGTATCCTCTTCAGATTACTGCGATTACCATCCAGATTTAATTAGAGCAACAGATATAAACCAGATATTACGATGTGAACACAGACGGGTCCTGTGTTGGCTGAGAAGTAATTGTTTACCCATTAATCAGCTTAATGGAAACACCTGTCACCAAACTGGCAACAAACCTGAGTACGAGCAGTGTGATAGTCAAAGTGTGGAAGACAGATACCATTTTTTTTAATATGCCCTATACAAAGAGTGTGTGTGCGTGTAAAAGAGAGAGAGAGTGTGTTGCAGAGGGACAGATGTGAGACAGGAAGAAAAAAAAGTTAAGAAAAATAGCATAAGATGGAGATGGAGTGAAACTACATTTTGTTTTACATTATCACTTCTAGAATGTGACTTTTTAAAAAAAAATCACATAACACTGTGTACTAACGTACGCGTATACGCTTGTACTCGAGACAAAAATAAAATGACCTGAGGTGTCGCAGGCATGAAAGTTAACCATGCTCATGAGGCTGAATAAGTTGTGGCAAGCAGTTAGGGGATACAATGTATATACACACACTGATGAGCAGACGGACAGAGTACCATGGCTTGACGGAAAAGCAAAAAAAAATCGCTCACTTTGTTTATGATAATTTAAAGTACACGTTTAATCATGTTTTATGATACATATTTCAAACATATTATTGAGGAAAAATTCAGTTGTTTCCTTTAAAAGGTCAGGTGACTTGACATAATATTTGCGTGCAAGTCAGTAAGAACCCAATAACCCACTAGCAATTTGGGGGTGGTGATTGGGGATTAGGAGGGGAGTGTTGAATTTGGGAATTTTATCTACCTGTCGGGTAAACATGGTCGCTTAATTGTTTTCATTACCTGCGCATGGTGACGACAGCTCATGTTAATGTGACTGACGCGGCTGTGAAGCCAGCAAAGTGGACGTGAATACAGGATTAATTGTCGCAAACGAGGTAAATGCCCCCAACGAATGTTTGAACTAAGGAGCTCGCCAGCTGGAGCAAGCGCCTGGGGATGTTGAGGACGGCAGGGTCATTACCAAGGGTCTTATGTAATCTTTCCAGGTCGCTGAGCTGACGCCAGTCGTGGACGTCAGGGTTAGGGTGGGGATGAAAGGTTTCGCACTTTCTGGTCACACTAAGCCGTGACTAAGGTGTCAGTGTCTTGATAACAAAGGTCAGGGGTTATGGAAGCATCTCTACTAGCAATAAATTAAAGGAGATTAAAAAATGTGGCGGATAAAATACATCAAACAAAGAAAGCACTGTACAGTTTTGGGGTTTTTGTGTGTGTGTGTGTGTGGAGTTTTTATATTTTTCCTACACCTATTATTTTTTTCAAAACCCTCCCACAGACTATGTAAAATTTCACGCTTCCATTTTCTCTTGTGTAACTTTTTTTGAGAAGCGATTTTGTTTCTTCGATGCTATCCATAAAGCTATTGAGAACACTAAATAAATAAGAATAACCGAAAAGAAAACATGAGTTTGGGCGTTGGCGCCAGCGAACTTCAGTACTGATATCTGACAGTCTGATGTCTAATTTACTCAGGAAGATTGGTGGTCCGGTAGCGCTGGTCATCAATACAGTGAAGGTTGGCTGTGCTGGGTTCAGCTCTCGTACCGGGCATCTTGTTTTTTTCTATACATGTGGCATCTGTTTACAGGACTAGCTTCCTTTCCGTGATATAGTTTTAATGGCTAGCTCGGCAAAAAGCACCAATTTCTCATCCTTCGCTCATACAGATAGTAAAGTGTATTTCTGTAAGCTTACTAAATGTTATCTTCTATCAGTTCTCCGGACTGTTATGCCAGACAGACGACATAGTCTGTAAATAGATGCTAGACATACCTTCAAATAATTTAGACTGATTGAAACATGCTTTAAACCATTTTTTTAAATCTTGACTTCAACAGCGTATATTGTGATATGTTTTTGTTTGATTATGAGATTTATATCATGGGATGTCATGTTTGACTGTCTGAGATAGAGCACATACTGGAGGGGAAATGGCCTGAGGGTGGTAGAGGGGATGGGAAGGGTAAGGTTTTCAATGTAATATGGTCGAGTCAACCCTGGTCAAAGTGGGGTTTCAATTGCGTAATGTGGCGAACCGTGTCAAAAAAGAATGAAGACAGATTGAAAGGAGTAGGGAATCCTGCTAAAAAGATTAAAAGAGGCACTAAAGCTTTCATCACAGGTGTGGACAACCTGGCATGGATTACATAAGTTCTCGGGACGTATTTGAGCGTCATTTCAATCTCTTGCTTTTGATTGGTTGTCCGTTTACCTTGCTGAATCCACCCGTGTCAAGGGAGGAAGAGTATAAAACCAAGTGCAGCCCTCAGTGTTGTAATACCTACAAGGCGACACTTCCCGACTGTGGAATTTGACTTTCTCATAACAATCTTAACCACCCAAGAGATCAGTAAGTTATCTTCTTTTAATATTGGAATGTTTTTCAGTCTAGCACAAATTAAAACTAATTCTTTAAATGCAGAAGTGTTTCAGCATCCCAGCATTTACTGCTACTTTCTCATTGGTTTTTAAATGTTGATTTGACAGTATGTAAATCATCTTTCGCAGGTAGAATTTTCCTTATATTACTTATTGAAGTGATTTTTTATTTTGAAAATGGTGTTCGTTCTTAGAAGACTATTTAGTCCGAAGAAACATTTGAATGATTGAAAATAAAATGACTAAGTGACGTAACCCTTTATAATTGCGTTTGTGCTGCTTCTTCCATCTTTCAGGACTCTCTTTTACCAATTCCTTCCTTCTTTGTGCTTTCCGGTAAATGCATGTATGTATAAGTCTCTGTGCTTGCATGAGTGTGTGTCCGACTTGAGTGCCACTTTCTGAGAATTACATTAATTATATAAGATTTTCACATCTTCTGACCACTGCTTATTTGTTTTTGTTTTTTTTTTTCTTCTGTCTCTTTCTGTCTCTTTGTCAACTATTTTATTTGCATTTTCTTATTTAAATTCTCTCCCCCGCTCCCATCTGTTTCAACTATAGCTCTCTTTCCTGCCCTCATGATAATTTCGACAGCTATAATAAATAAATACTGTTATGTAAAGTTTTCATTTGCATTGAAGGGTTTTCTTTTCTCGATTTCTTGCCTGAACCCATTCATATCTTTTCATATCATATCTTTTTGAAAACCAAACCATGTTAATAACCCCCCCCCCATTATTCGATTTTGTTGTTGTTGTTTTGTGAAACATGCTTTCACCAACGGATTGAAATATAAGCAATTTGGGGGAGGTTGACTGTTCAGACAGGTCGTAAGTGTTATTTAGCTAGTCACTTATTCTAACATTCATTGTCTTCAGTGGCGGAACATCAGGATCTGACTGTAGTTATGAATCAGAGCGAAAAGAAAGAAAAGGAACTCCACCTTGTTGCTGACTCTCTGTCGGGTTGTAAACACAAAAATTGTGGTTATAACGATAACCTTGATGTCGACAATGAAAAAGGTAACAATAAGAATATTACAATCGAATGCAAAGAAGTTGGTAAGAAAAAGTTGAATTCTTAAAAATGTGGGTTCATAATAATTTTGAAAGCTGTAGTCGAAAGAAAAATTGAAGCTTAAAGTGTTCATGCGAGATGAAGCGTTTTCTTCAGCCGATTTCTTGCCTAAACCCAATGAAATCTATTTAAAAATTGTTTTAACCCCGTCATCCATTACTCGTTTCCTTTTTGTGTAAAAATCTTATGATAAGTTGCTCAGAAAGCCATTTAGTTTAACTTAAAGGAGCATAAAGATCTGACGGTGTTCACACAGGTCATAGGTGTTGTTCAGATAGTTACTTCTGTAATTTTTTTTTTCAGTGTCGGAACACCAGCATCTGAAGGCAGTTATGATGCAGACTGATACGACGGAAGAGAAGCCTCAGTTGATCGCTAACTTTCTGTCGGTTTTTAACGACAGTAGTTTCGATTCTAAGGATAAAATTGCTTTTGAGGATGAACACAACATTATGGTGCAGACTGATGAGACGGAAGAAGAACCTCATTTGGTCTCTAACTTTCTGTCGTTTTATAAGGATAAAATTGCTTTCGGGGATGAAAACAACATTATGATGCAGACTGATTTGACGGAAGAGGAACCTCATTTGGTCGCTAACTTTCCATCGTTTTATAAGAATAAAATTGCTGTCGAGGATGGAAAGAACAGTATGGTGCAGAATATTTCAACGGATGAGGAGCCTCATTTTATGGCTAACTTTCTGTCGTTTTTTAAGGAGAACATTGCTGTCGGGGATGAAAACATTATTATGGTGCACACTGATGAGACGGGAGAGGAGGAACCTCATTATATCGCTAACTTTCTGTCGTTCTTTAACGAGAGTAGTTGCGATTCTGAGGATAAAAATGCTGGTCAGGATGATGCTGGTGAGAAAGTTGAACACCGGGATCGATGCTTTCGCTTGTATGATAAAGTATGGCGACAACAACAAAAACAAGTTATTGACAAAGGCAGGGACGATATCGTACCTTAAAGAAATCTGATCACAGAGAGATGGAAAAACTGTTATCTGACTTCAAAAGAAAGCCTCATAGAATGAGCAAGTGAGACCCGTTGGTGCAGACATTTTTTCTATGAAAATACTTTCGCAAAGATTGAAAACAAGCTTTATCCAACAGCTGGATTATTTACATAGCTTTATAGAATGAACACTTTTTTACTTCTTGTCTTTTTAAAATTTAATAATACTTTTTATACTTATATGTTTTGTTACTTCATATTCATTATGCTTACGTTGATTTGATTCTGTTGTTTTCTGAAATATCTTTGTTTTCGTATAGCTAGTTCCTTGATTTTATGTACATATCATGTGGAATCGGAGGTGCTAAATAAGTTTTCTACACTACTCAAATACTAGTTCTTGTATACTTTTAAATCTCAGTTACTAAATATTGTTAAAAGAAGAAGGTTTTGGTTTTTTTTCATCCTTTCTCATGCCTTTTACATTTAGTAGTATAATAAGGGATTGTGTCCACGCGCGTGTGTGTGTTAAAACTAGGACTTCAGTTTAATTAAAAAAAAGGTGACTCGATGAAAGAGAAGCGTGTCTTTGATGTGTGTCCTTTTTTTCTTTTTTTTTTCTCCATCGCTACTATCTACTTCTTTGCTAGGTGTTCAGTCTTTGAGTAGGGGATGTTTATTAGTTATAAAACATTTGACCTGTTTACGTCAGCACGAGGCTGAGGCCAGTCGACCGTGTCCATAAGCTCTTTTCTCCAATTGGCTGTCGCTCCTAGCATTGTCCACTTCTCGGTCCACACAAAGAACTCCCGCCTTACTGTCAGCCAAGACACTTAGAGGGGGCTCTAGCCCCTCTTCACGCCGGTGAGTTCTCGTTCTCGCCCCAGGCCTGTAATTGGCTATCGGGGTGAACACAGCTCACAGACTGACGAGTGAGAGGGAGAGAGAGAGAGGAGGGGGATGCAACACGTGGGCCCGGCCTCAGTCAAGCGGAAAACCTAGTTGTATAAAGTCTTAACGATAGACACCTAATCCTTACTATCATACATTAATATCGAATGTACATATTTTGGACTTTCACGTGTTTAATAATGCATCAGTGTTTTAATTATAGTTATTGACTTTAAAAGAGCATATTTTTTATTTTTACATGTGTCTTTCTTTCTTCACTACAAACAACTGACAGCCACTGCGAGACATGATTTTGCGAAGTGATCTGCAAGTCCTTAATAATTCAAACGATCGAGCTGGTATTTTTTTTTTTTTTTTTTTTTGCTTCCTTCCTAAAACGTGGCCAATCCATTCAAATATGAAATGTAAAATACGTTTGTCATATATATATATAGGGCTAGAGTCGAAAACCATAACTTTTGCTTATTCTGTTACCCTCGCAAATTGTGGACATTCTTGTTTTCTGTCTTATTTCCTATTTTTATTTTTTTTTTTTGTGTTTGTTTCTTTATGCTATATTAGTCTAGCTTGTCTCTTAACATAGAATAATCAGGCAGTTTGGGATGGGAGAGTGGAGAGGAGGGTTTAGGATAGAAATCCACGCCATTGGTCACTAAAATGAAGGCTCGTCAAATGCGCGCAGGTAGTAAAAGCGTGTGGCGCAAGCATCCCTCTCATTGGCTGGCTGACTCGCTCCTCCCCCTCCTACACAACTCTCCCCCAGCACAATGACCAATCCCCGAATGTGCTCCGCCTCTTCAGGTCACGTGCTAATCAGTGCGAGGCGCCATTGTTACAGTCGTCTGACGCAATCACTACTACACGTGCCGAGACAAAAGCCTTGGAATTTTTATTACGAAACACTTCCACGAGTTTGGAGAGTTCAGAAGTTAACCTTTGTCCGCGTTACGTGGCTGCTAGTAAGTGTCAAACACGTGTACCTCACGTGCCTTCTTGCGACTATTGCCACTGATTGGTTTATGTAATCAGGATTACGGTATTCAATATTATCCTCGACCCTCGCCTTGTCACGTGAGTAGTCTTTGTTTTGAGAATTACATTTTCATTACTATTTTTAATTACTTTTTATATCTGAGGTGTTTTTCGGCAGTCATAAAGTGAGGATGCTACAAGTTGTTATGCATGCATGCTAAACGTTCCCCAGCGATTGATAAACCGTAGTCCAGTGAACTTTTGTTAGTATGCAATGTTTTTCACGGTCGAGTGATGTTCACACACCGCTGACTGTCAGTGGGGCTGTGAGAGGCGCACGTGTCACGTAACTAGTGGCTTGCAATGGGGAAGGCTTACCAATGCATACCAGTAAACACTATTCCTCAGCTAATTGCAGTAATGAATATCGAGGAAAATGTTATGTATATGTTATAAGTATATCGGTGTATTTTAATGTTGATATCAAAAGGCAAAAGATGTGATCCCATTGACCACACATCCTTTCTTTCGTTGCATTTGTGTTGTGTCAGGTTCTTCAACACGTGTTCCTAAGGTTATAAAATAAAGGTGTTGTATAATAGTTTTTTATTTTTTTTTATTTTATGGAGTCTTTAGTGATCATTAAGGTTATAAAATAAATGTGTCGTATAATAAAGGTTCTTTATTTTATGGAGTCTTTAGTGATCACTATGATTAAAGGCAAACTGTAATTTGCAGACAGGAGAATGGACTGCAAGCAAGCTTCAGCATCCACTTGGGATTTTGACGAGCTGTTGGACGTTTTTGAGAATCCTTCAAAATATGAAGACAAATATTATCAGAACGGTCAATATGACAGCTCAATGGAGGAAAAATGTTACGGCTCACATAACATATCCCAAAAAAGCGCACATGGCGCCAGTCCAAGCTCAGACATTCAGATGAGCCTGGGGATACAGGAGCCAACTCTCATGGAGATCCTATGCGGTGAGGACAAGCCCTTCCAAAGTGTGTTTCAAGCCAGCAATCCTGTGAAGCCAACTATTGATATTGACCTCCCTCTTCCTCCTCTGTCCCCTGATGTGATTCAGCATCTGGAGGAACTACCGACAAAAGACGATAAGACAAAACCTGCATGTCAACCTCCAGCGAAGATATCGAATGGTTTTAATCCACTGCCTCCTCAGATTTTCCCTATACCTACCATGCCACATCAACATCCACTGCCTCCTCATGGTTTCCCTGTACCGACTATGCTACATCAACATCCACTACCACCTCATTGTTTCCATACAGCAACGATGCCATTTCAAGGTCTACTGCCTGCACAATGTCCATTGGCTTCTCCATCTATTCCTGGTCCAGGTAAGGAACTCTCTTCCCTTCTCTCTCCCTCTCGTCTTATCTTTGTTGTATGTGGAAGGTAAATGGATTTACCTCATGAATAGTCATAACCTACAACTTAAGTTTTTGAGTCAAAAGAAGATGTCAATCAACTACAGAACACGCACACAGACCACAGCACAGTTTGAACAGTTATCACTTGCCCTAGAGTCCTAGACAGTGGTTAGCAAATGAACAGTCGTTACAGGCGCTTTTTTTCTTCCTTTTGTTTTATGTGCTTAGCAGTCTTGTCTGTACACGACGGTTGTTTAGAAAGATGCAAACATATTCCATGTGTGTACCTGGTTCTCTCGGCTGGCTTTTAGCATGACGTGCCAGAGACACCTTGCACGGGATATGCCACACTTTATCTCGTATTAATATTTATGTTTACATATAAAATAATGATATGATACTTTATACACTGTAAATTTTTTTTTTCAAATTAAGACGTTTCCTATGTTACAGCCTTGATTATCCCGACCATTGCCTCCCTGCAGCAAGTGCCGAAGCCCGACCGCAAGTACACGAGGGCCGTGAGGAAACCGATCCCCACAGAACTGAAAGACGAAAAATACAACGAGCGACGAAAGCTCAACACTCTCGCAGCCAGGCGGTCACGTGACAAGCGCAAACAGCGAGTGGAGGAGCTGGCTATACACACACGCAGACTGCAGGAGGAAGAGGTTTGTCTGGAGGAGGAACAAAGAGTGAAGATACAAAGAGTACGGGACCTGTGCATCCTTTGCGGTGAAGAACCAGACGAGATGCTCCGTAAAGTTCACATGTGGGCGGACTATGCAGTTAACCTGCAGTCTGTTAGAAATGACAGATGGACACGCTCACCATCAGTTACAGTGTAGAGTATTTGTGCTTGAATGTCTTTACCAGGTACAGAGTGTATGAGATATAAGATTTTATTTGAGGCCATGTAAACCACAGTGTAATTGAGTGTCCGTTACAACATGCGGTTTATTTCAATGTTTCAGTTGTCATCATTAGGTTAGGGTAGAGTATTTGTGTTTACATTCTCTCTGTCAGGTAAAGAGTAAACAGGACAGCTAAATCTGCTTTTTTTTCACTTCCTTTCGAAATTTCATTGTGTAGAAATAATGTTGCATTTATCAATCAAAATACACTTTTAATGAACATTTTGTTTTAAATGTTTCTTTGTGTGCAATAAAAATACACTTTTTATGAAATTTTTTTTAAGATGTTTTTTGTGTGCAATAAAAACACTGTTAATGAACTTTTGGCTTTGAATGTTTCTTTGTGTGCAAGTATTTGACTAAAAGTAAATTATCAATTGAGGACTTTTTGATTAGTAGTATTGCAGGTTTAAGCTGAATGATTACTACATTTTAAGAACTGTAGTTTTAATGTCGACTTTTGTATTCTTGGTATAATGGTGCGGTGGATCCTGGGCTTTTAGAGATGCAGCAACCTGGAAAACAATCAAGCTGTGTTGTATAAAATCATACATTTTTATGTAATAAAACTACATGTATATCAAAACCAGTTGTCTAGTAACTAAAGTAATAAACAATCATGTCTGACTTTAAGTACGTTGGAAATAAATTCAAAGATTTAAATTGACAACCTCTCACTGTTCGGAATTGAAGTTCGCAATCTGCAGAATAATATGCAACCTGACATCTATAAGCAATCCCCAAGCCAATGAAAATTACAGATGGCAGGTAAAAAGTAAATAACAGTCTAGTTTTTAACGGACTTACTGAGTTGTGGTCAAACAATGGAAAGGAATTTGTAGGAGATAAAAAAGAAGACTGTTAACTGTACGGTAGTTTGTGAATGAAGTATTAGAGATTACACTTCTTTTTTTAAAAAAGAAGGATGTGCCCATCTTCTACTGACTGCCATTCCTTTCTCAACCCTACAAAATGTTAGGTACTGGTTCAGAAAGTGTTCATCTGGTAAGATGTCAGTTCAGTTCCCACTGTATTAGCTGTGCAATCTCTTTTTTTTGATAATATTGACATTCATATTTTTAATGATGCAAATAACATTGAGGCTCAAATGTATGGACAAACAAATTCATTTGACTCTTAAAAGTGCATGCATGTAGCTGCAAAACTGCAATTACATACAATATAAACTTATGAAAAAAACAACAACTGAAGTGCTTTTAGTTTGCCGACAGATCTCTTTTCTGTTACAAGACATTAGTGTATCCGTCACAAGAAATCTTTGCAAAGTAAAGCAACTTTCTCATTCTATGAGACTGCCTTTTACCATGAAGTCATATAATTACTCACTCTTCTACAAAAATCACTATTTTCAAATTAAAGACTGATAAGAAACGGCGATGCTACGATACGCAAAAGACTTCATTGAGATATTGAAAGTTTTAAACTGCAAGGTATGTTGTTCATCATGAACACAATGCCGGTACTTATGACAAGTACTTAAACTTCCTGTGGCCTTTGAGAAAAGGAAAAAGGAAACATTTATCGTTACCTTGCAAACAACAGTCCAAATATACTTATTGAAAGGCTCCACTTGCAAAAATTGTTGCTGGTAGGGCAGACAGAGCGTAGATAAGAGGCCGCCCTCCTTTCTCCTTACTTGTTAAGAAAAGTTATGTCCCTTGGAATCGTAATGCTATCTATCTACAGATAGATATAGAAAGGCTGCACTCTGGTAGCATCAGAGAGGGTACATATAGAGAGGCTGAACTCCTTCTTTGTCCTTACTTGTTAAGAAAAGTAGTGACGCAGTTGCGTCCCTTTGAAACGTGATACTACCAGAGTGCAGCCCCTTTGTATCTACGCTCTCTGAGGAAGAGGTCAAGTGGAGATTTCTGCTGCTGTTTGCGTTGGTTATTCGTCTGCCGGGCGCAAAATGCATTCTGAGCTTACTACTCTAGTCCTCCCCTCCTCTTTTGCTAGGGGGTTCCAAACTGTCTCTCTTCTACTGGACCAGTGGTTCTTAACCTTGTTTGAGGTACCGAACCCACAAGTTTCATATGCACATTCACCGAACCCTTCTTTAGTGTCATCACGAATTGTGGGCGTGTCTTGACCTCCTTGGCGGAGGCTCCGCCGAACCCCTGAGACCGACTCACCGAACCCCGGTTAAGAACCATTGCTCTGGACCATGGTAAAGAATTCGCTCCAGAGTTATCTACTCCTACTACATATGACGATATCGGTAGATGTATCCTCATGTCACAAACAATGGTTTCTAAAGATGTTCTCAAAAAATGTCCTTGTCGTGTGCTTTGCAGTCATCTCCCTTTGTTTTATGCCCAGCGTCTCATTTTTCTCCTTTGACCATTTTTGTAATCGTCTTCTACGACTACAGTGATTGTGCCTTGTGCGCTCTCGAAGGGGCCCCGCGCTTCAGCCCCGAGGTCATCTTTATGACTTATTGCTAGCTGTGTTAAACAAGTTGTGACAAAAAAAAAATTGACTTTCAGAAAACACTTCTAAGTTCCAATTAAGCAAATTATTAAGCCCGTTTCTTCACGTTAAACCCGACAATAATAACAAGTAGTTTATTCAGTTATCGTCACCATATTATTTCTCTTCAAGAAAAAGCCGGTACTGTCACAAACGGCGGGAAAGGTAACGAACAATGAAAACACTAAATTCGTGCGTTATTTCGCGAAATTGATCCAGCCTATCTAACTGTATATAAACCAGTGCTTCCGGCATCATATCAATAGAGATATTGATACTCGTACTCCATTACCAGGCCCCGCGCGGATGGTCGGCCCCAGGCCCCGCGTGTTCCTAACGCCGCTTCTGATTCCACCCTTAACCTTTAATCTTTCTGATGACCAGCATCGGGTGATAGGTTTCACGATAATAATATGTCCTGTGTCCCAAACAAGGGATTAGAAACAGAAACCTTTGCATATATTCTCTATCTGTATATGTACTCTTTGCATATATAGTCTGTCTGTACGGGATGTGGGTCAATTCCGTTCACGAAATATTTCCTGTAGAAAAAACTGGGACTGCGACTTGAAAATATTCTATGAAAATATTCTATAAAATCATAGATATGAAGCCGATTGAACTGACATTCAGACATGAATAATATTCATTAATGCGGTAGTTTCATACATGATGTTCAAGTAGTCATGCCTCTTTTACAGTCGTTATCGTTAGGCAGTGAGGTGTCAGAGTGGGCACTATGTAAAAGGTGTACGAATCTTCACCTACTCTCTTCTTTTCAGTGACTAATACTACAGGGGATCAAGCTATTTTGTCTAAATCATCTTCCATTTACATCCTACTAACACTTTTCATAGCGCCGTGCACAAACTGTTATCTTGAGTAGACCTGAGAAAGTGCATCACTTAAAGATTAAAGTTTAAAATAACCAGGATGAAGATAAGGAAGAAAGAAGGGAACATTATTTATTAACAAATCAAGCGAAAGTTCAAATTAAATGATATCAGGAAACATTAAGCAGTATAGCTTTGTTCAGTCATTGACTTTGCATCAGACAGCAAAATGTGGAGAAGAGATATCGTTTTTCTGATCATCGGTCTCTGTTCTGTTAACGCTTCAAAATCAGGTAATGTTTCATCGCTAGTTTCAGAACTTTGCAAGATGTCGAAGAGTTGGAATTTTTTGTATAAACCTTGATAGCTAACTACGAAATGTCCCAGCACAGAAATGACTACGACAAGGTCTTTAAAAGTGATGGCAGAGTGTGCGTGTGTGTGTGTGTGTGTGTGTGCGGTTGAAAAAAAGATTAATTTTCTAGATAGGGTATAATTGAGTTTCAAACTTATTGCTCGGCCTTCAACGTTTGGCTTTTAACCACAGATCAAGTGGTCCTCGTAAGGAATACTTTTTATTGACTGAAATAAGATCGTCCAGGAAATAATATAGATTACTCTGTTTAGAGAAATGATTTGTAAATAACTTCTTGATTAGGTCACACACACAAACACGCGCACACGCACACACATTAATACATGCACACACACACACAGGCACACAAATCACGCGCGCGTGCGGATAACCTCTGGCTTGAGACGATTTAAATAATCAATTTTTGACGGCAGCAATAGCAAATCATAATATGTTAACAAGTTCACACACGGAACATTATATAGAACATCAAACAACAAAACGCAGTTTCCAGTATAAAGGTTGTATATATTCTTTTGGAAATACTAGTCATTGGATTTATGCATTAGTATTTGTTTACTTGTCTACCAGTGGTTCCTACGGTGGTGTGCCCGACATTCTATGTCCCTGAAGGAAAGTCACTGGAATGCACTTGCCAGGCTAACTATACTGGTAAAATTGACTTTTCTGTGACGTGGCCTGGATATTCCAACAGCAGCATCCTAAAATTGCCGAATGTCACACGTGCTGATAACGGTACCGTCTTCACCTGTCAGGTGACGTGGGACAGAGACACGAAGACAACAAACTACACACTTCAAGTGGCTTGTGAGTTGTAATTCCTAAACACTCTTTGTTTCTTTGTTTTACTTTTGTGGAAGATTTGCTAAAAGATGCTTAAAGTTTGTTACTACTTTTTTAGGAATCACCACAGCCCACATCAAGTTTGTGGTAGACTGAAGTCTCTTTATAACTGTCATTTAGCTACTTTCTATTTCACACCCTTTCCTGAACACACGCACATATTATTAATACAGAAGAGAGAGAGAATAAGGGAAATGAAAAGGGGAGATAAGCACATGCTCTTGCACACGTATAATCAAAAGCAATGTATACATATTTAAATTTTTCCACGTGGTCTTTGATACTGCGGTGTCATTGACATTTAGTGTTTAATTATTTTATTAATTGATATAGTCCCCAAACTGACAGTTTTAACCTTAAAGCTGAATCTGAAAGCATTTTTTTTTTTGAATGAAGACATACACGCATACAAGGACACACATGAGTTGCGTAGAACTGCTATACTGGCAACATTGCCCAGTTAACCATTGTTTTTACAAAAAAACCTTTCTGTAACAGATGGGCCAGATGATCAACACACAAAGATACGCGGGTCTGAATTGTTCATTATAGATGGAAAGAGATATCTCAGCTTAAAGTGCGAGGCGACTGAGGTCCATCCACGCCCTGAATATAGTTGGGTTGGTGTCACATGCGAAAATAACGACACAGACCAAGGAATTTGTCTCTTGAAACCTCTGTCGTGGGATGATGGACGAGAGGTGCAGTGCACGGCAAAAAGCAACGCTTCTACTAACATTTCTGGAAGGACAACAGTCCGGTTGAACCTAAACTGTAAGGATAATTGTTCCGTGCAATGTTAATTAGCTAAAGACAAAAAATTCATCTTTATTTTATCGACTGATGTGAGTAGATAGTCTAAATCTCGTGTAACTCCGTGTAATTCGGTTTTCTCTGAACTGTCGCTAAGTCGTAGCAAAGTTTGCAGAAAAATGCAAAGTGCTTGTGTCTCTGGCTGTAAGTTTTGTTTTATGAAACTTAGCATTTAAAACATTTACCGTCAAACTTAAATATACAAATTTACAAACAAAATTAAAATATAGGACATCCGGTAATCTAATGATTAGATAGAATTTCACAAACTCATCATAGTTGGAAATGTGAAACCTCTAACCCTAGATAGATTTGTTGTTAATAATTGGTTGAACAAATACATGACGACATTAAGAAACAATTCCAAGTCAATAAAATTACAGACAATCGAGTGATTTAACGGGCTTAAGTAATGGTCCTAAATTAATGAAAAAATAAGAAAATTTGTTTTAATTTATATATTTACTCAAAAAGATCCACCACCGAAACCTCCCGAGATACTTGGGTACAAAGCTGGGCAGGTTCTGTCAGCTGGAGACGAACTTCACTGCCGTGTGTCTGAAGGAAAGCCACTGGTGAAGAAAGTAAACTTCTGGTGTTCCTCTGACCCACCTCATGAAGATCAAGAGGACATCACTGACGACAAGTCAGTGCAAAGTTCTGTAACCATCGGCTCTGTGGAATCGACAAACTTCAGCATGGTGTGTGTCTGTGGCGCCATCTGGGAACCAAGTGAAGATCTCTACACCCTAAATTCAAGCATTACTGTATTCGTAAACAAGAACGAGAAAGGTGATTATTGCTTATCAGTATTTCTTAGGTATCAAATGTCTTTTATTACAAATTTTAAAATGTCTGTAATGATAATTTCTGGTGGAAGAAGAATAACTTCGCGCGCCACTGTTTCATCAACCGATTGTAAGGTCCCTCCTGACATCCATGTGTATTGTACATCGAGGTAATGTGTTTGGTACATTGGAAATCTTCGTACCTATTTGATGTTCATTTCTCACCGTATTACATTGACCAAGCATGCAACTTTATTTGTTTTACCCCAAAGTTCGTCAAAACGTTAAATTTGACGGCAATCCATTTATTAATTCTGCTTCCAATGTGTATGAAAATTTATCCTTTGGCTAACTTTGTATGAGACCCATCACTTTGTTTTTACACTGGAATGTGCTGAGGGGATCGGAAGTCTCGCTTAAACAGTAGAAGTGTTTTAATCTTGTGATGTGCACCGCATTCAAAATCATTCTTTAGAACAATAATAATTAAATACTTAGATAAATAATTTTATAAGCTATTGTTGGGTATGGGACAAAGTGACCTGGAATACGCGTCTATCAAATGTTACTTGTCTTATCCTGATAATGTATATAATTGTTGTAGACATCAAAACTAAAAGGGAGAACTGTTTTCGCATGTAAAACTTTTTTTGCTTTCTTGAAGGTCTAAAGTTTGGAGAATTACAGATTGGTGTAGCTGTTGTGCTTCCTGCTGTTCTGATATCCACCATCATATGTATCGCCGCTGCTGTTTATGTCAAGAGCAGGAAAAGACGAAAAGGTATCTTTGTGTAAAAGTTGAGTTGCAGTCTGTAATCTTATGTTTTAGACTATGTAAAAGACCATGTAAAGAATAAATAAGTAAATAAAAACTAGATAAAAATTTAAGCTAAATTATATTAAACTGAAAATTATTTGGGAATTTCAAGTCTGAAAGTGCCTTATGATGCTTTACTACCAGAGACCATTACTTAAACTGTGCCATGTCACTTGTCACCTTAAATACAGACGCGATGCAATAATTTTCTTTTGCAACTTTTAACAGTTATAAAAAGGAATCTTAGTGTCAGGAATCTTAGTGTTATTACCTCTTTCCTCCCTCTAAAGAGGAATTTTTAACGATTCTGCGATCAATGCTAGCGATCGGAAAAAAGTTTACTCGTGATTCCGATATTGTCTAGTTGGCTGACTTTTAATTTTTATGAGCAGTATGAAAAAACCTTCACTATAAAAGCATGTAATTAGACGATCTTAGTCGCTGCCAGTACTAAAATACAGATGACTGCTGACGTGCATGAATTAAACAAATTATAAAATATAACTATAAATAGATCATCAACTGCCTAAATTGTTTTTTAATGAGTTTAGTCAACAGTTCTTGAATAATCCTTTAGTTTTTGAAACGCCAGTAAGTGACAGTCAGGCTCTTTAAGCAGAACTAAAATTGACCTGAAGTTATATGAAAATGTATTAACCATTTGTCAATAAGTCGTGTTTCTGATTTTTAATCAAATTTGTTATATAATAGCAACCACATAAAAAGTATCAAAGAACAGGGTATGTGGATAACAAATTACCTGATTTGCTTTTAGTCATGATAAAATACACGAAAGACACCAAAAAATTGCTTTATTTTCAACAAAGCATGTAGAATACTGTGTATATATATATTTAGGCAAAATATGCTTCTGTGTGCACATCTAGTACAGTTAGAACGCCCACACATAAATATATGTATATAAATGGTAGTGAGAAAAAGTTAGGCATTACTAATCAAAAATACTTTATTACATAAGGCTATGCATGTGTCCAAAGGATTGACCATAACATCCACTGACTCGTGCCAACAGAGTGATGTACCGTGCCAAACAAGTCGAATTCCAGGTATAAATTATGAAGAAATTGTTGAATTGGAGAACCAGGAGGAGCAGGACTGTGACATTATCGTCATAAGTAGTTCACAAGTATTTCAAGGAGTAAACGCATTTTCAGAAAAAAAATTTACTTTCTTCGACAAATATGAAACGTCCGAATCAGGAGAGAATGTCCAAGCCGGTCTTTTTGGTTTGGACGCACAAGAAAGAAAGGAATATTATTCAACACCGGGATTAGGAAGTAGTCCAGGGAGAAGAAGACAGATGTCACTGGATGCCGAAGATGGCGTATACACTGAGATTGATATGCCCGTTCAAGGAGAATTGACAATAATCAATGATCCAAATGCCATCACAACTGTGATAGGTAAGGATACATACACAAATATTTGTGCTATAGAATGAAGGATGAATTATAAATATTCCATCGTCATTAGCATTGAAATAGCATAGCCATTTACAAGTAAATGAAATAAAGCTGTCTCCCGGACAAGGGGCGGCAATCATACTGACGGCAAAAAGCACGAAAAGACAGAGAACGTCCGAACTGATGCGAGAACATACAATGAAAAGTATTATTATGATGATTATTATTATTAAAGATTAAAGCTGTCTTAACAATAGAGAAATTTTATGTCCACAGCTCTTACAAGCACAAGATCACCATCAAAGATACGTGCTCAAAACGTACCTGACAATAATGGCAAGGTTGCACTTTCTCAAGATTTCATCCGTTCGTCATCACTCAATGTAAGTCAAATATATTTTGCGTTCTTGAGTCAATAATGAAAAAAAATATTGAAATATTTTTACTACTTTTGTTTGCACATACGTTTTTACTTTACATAAGCCTTTGATTGCTTCAATTTAATATTTACATATATGAACGCAATTGTGTATACCTAATTACCGATATTTAAATATATATATATAAATTTTACAAATTTCAGATATCAGAGTCGCAGAAAGAAGAATGGAATGTATACGATACCCTTCAACGACACTAAATAGCGATGTCAGTACTCGGCAGTACAAATCCGCAAAAGTTTTTTTCTTTTCTTGGCTATTACAATGGATTTTTCTATAGATCATTTGCGAGCTTTATGTATCAAGCAGATCATGATACAAATCCGAGGTTTGCTTAGAAGAATGACAAGGTGCAGGAAAACACAACAGTCTGTTTAGTGCAATGTATTTTTAGCGAAAAAAAACCTTACCTCTGTGGGAAGAAATTCTAACTTCTCACGATCACTGGTTGTCACCTGCACTGTACAGTGCCTTTCAGACGGGGAAGATAACTAAATAAAAACAACGACAACAATTTAAATTTTCAAAAATAATATAATTTGAAATAAAAGAAAGCACAAAATAAATCCAAATTTCCCTACTCGCAGTCCTAACACAAGTTTCTTCTAATGTCTCAAAATATTCAATGTTCTTGCCGACAATACAGTTCCTCACAAAGTCTCCACTTTAAAACAACACAAAATCTATACTTAAAGTAGCACAAAGTTTCCACTTGAAAATGAGACAAAGTATCTACCGACGCCAAAGTATCTACCTTCCTGAAAATGTTAATTCAACGATGGTCGGTGAACCTCCAGGCGGATACGAAGAATAAGAGCAACAAACAAAAGAGAGAAAAAAAAAACCTCAACTGGTTCAATGTTACGAAAGAAAAAAAATCTAGTAACTTCCAAGTTTGTTCAGGATTTGTACATAACAATACAAATCTTGTCAGGATTTGTACCCAGGTCTACACCACCAAGTCCGTTGAAGACTTGTTCTCAAACAAAACGTCCGCTTCGGACGCACTGACAACACCGAGGAGACTCTTCCTTCTCCCCGCTCCCATCAAGGAAAGACCCAGTCACACCACAAACATCCAAAACACTACAACATTCTTTCCTTTGTTCGAACAAAAACCTATCAACACAAACTTAATTAAAACAAAGACCAGCCGGCCATCCCTGTATGTCGCGGCACAGCCTCAGGCTGTTGACCCTGACAGGTGTCTTCCAACCTCCCCCTTCCAATTTCTTTTCCCTATCCCCTTCCTAGCTTAAAAAAAAAATTAAAAAATATAGCGCAGCAGGTTTGTTACATTGGTGGTCTACGATTAGTTGGTAAGTAAATAAAGACACCGAAAAAAAACCTGTTTACTTTGAATTTAAACAGAAAGTGTGAAAATAACCTAGAAAAAGCCCTTTAAGTCATTAGCGTATGTTAATTAGTTTGGTTATGCCCTCAGTTCAACAAAATCAAAACGAAAAGAAGGAAGATAAAGAGTTAAACTACTCAAATGAAGAAACTGCGATCATAACGAGTAATTTTAAAAGCTCAATTGTCATTTACATTCTACATCAAAACATGTGTTAACAAAGACTACTTTCTTCTGCATGAAGCCAATTCTTTTAATCTTTCTGTTATTAGCTTTATACTTCAACATCAGTTTTCAATAAGATGAGCGTTACTACACAAGTGTTTAATAAAGACTAATGATAAACTACCGGAGTCTTCAGTGTTTTCTATGAAATAATTAAACGTGCCATAAGCGTGCCTGTTTCATTGTTATCTAAATTATTTTTCAAGTAAGAAGAAAAAGAAGAATTGTTAAAAAATAGAGGATTCATGAAGCACATTTTCCTCACTTTAATTCATGCTTTATGCGTTTACAGGAAAACAATCTAATCTGTCTGCAAAAAGGAAAGTGCATGCTTGCACACACACAGAAAAATAAATGAAGTAAAGATAGCACATGACAATAGCAAATAAAGTTTCTAAGCAAACGTTTTACAGGTGCCGCAAGACAAACACTTTAGGGAGAATCATCTGAAAGATTGAGTGTTGATTATACGGATCATCGCATTTAAAATGGAGCTAGAGATACCGTGATGCTGCAATGAGTCATGTGCCATGTTAAGCCGTATTTTTGTAAGTCTTTACACAATATTTGTTTCACTCAAACACAGATAAAAATACTCATGAACACATGAAGGTGACTTAAGTTAGGAAATGACAAAGCGATAAAATATACTATTGTATAATGAATACACTTTTAAGTTATATAAGCTCTTATCACCCATAGCCCTGTGGAGCTGAACAGTCATCATAACAGTGCAACATCAAGAAGCAGGAGGCAGGAGGCAGGAGCCAAGAAGCAGACAAGAGAGCAATCACTGTCTGAGAACGCACATGTACTGTTTACAGTAGCGGGAACAATGTTGAGAGGAAAACGAGCCGTACGTAAGGCAGAAAGAGTTCAATACCTGCAAGGTAGAGATGGTTTAAATTAGTAAACAAAAATCCAGGAGTCAAGATATGGCTTTTCAGACCGTTAGACAATGAAGGAGACAAAAACGGGACATAGAATTAGGAAAACAGTCAGGAACAGTGGCAGGTGAACGCAGCTAAAAGCACAGATTAACAGTAGTCATCAAACACCAAACACAACGCAAACCCTAAGGCACTACAAGAAACCAAAGAGAAAGAACTGCTGTAAGGCAAAGGGACATCACTCTCATCCCAGTTTATGATTCAGTTTAAAGCCTGGAACAATACAACCCACATTATGTCCCTTGTATCTTGTACAAAGCAGCCACCATCCAAGAGTGCACATTCAGAAATGAAGTCTTATTAAAGAATACAGAAATTCTAAGACTAAGACATCTCCACCTTTACTAAAATAAGAGCAATCAAGAGCCGTTTGAAAACTCGCTGCGAGGCACATTAACACAACTACCAAATGTCAAATAATGTCATGTAAGTGTGGATTACTTCTAGAACCGAGCCTCTTGTAAATCGCTTCTCTCCTCTGCCAAAAAGTCATCCTTTTCGTTTGGGACAGCATGATTTTGTGTCAAAGAACTCGGAGAAGGGTCTTTAGTTTTACCTTTTCGTCGGCTTCCCCAGAACCCTATAATAAAATGGAACGAAAAAAAAAACCACACACTTTTGAGCATAATTATAAAGATGGCTAGGGTGAGAACGAAAAAATGGTATAAAAGCGAGAAAACCAGCAAACTGACAGACAGGCGTACTGTCAAAGAAACAGAATAATTTGTATTTGTTGAAAAAAATTAGGCAAAATAAGTACAGTTTTAGCACAGGGTATTTTAATTTAAAAAAATAATAATTTTCTTCAAGAGCATGTTTTAAAATATCCAGCGCATCCATTTCTGTAATCATAAGAAAAGATCAATTTGTTATATATTTATAGTAAGATAATGTCAATCTCCAAAGAAATGAGAAGAAACAGGCAAAAATACCCAAATATCGGCTGTTACCTTTGGCTTTTAACTTCTTCCTCAAGCAAAATACGGAGACGCATAAAACAGATCCTACCACTGCACCGATGAATAATCCTCCAATCCAACCAACGTATCCAGTACCACAGACATCTTTACAGGCTTCTGGCAGAAAGAAGATTCAAAGACACACTTAAAAAAGATAAATATTTGTTTTTTAGGCAAAAGATTTGTGTGAGCTACACTTCTTTATGTGAATATAAAAAGGTGTTCTCAAGAAGGAATCATAAGTACATAGTTATAGAACATAACCCTTCCTCGTAGCCCTATCTCGAAAGTAAAGGGTGATATTTAATGTTGGAGAAATATTTTTTTACACTAAGCATTGCTCAGTGATTTAAGTAAAATGATTTGATATTTTGTAGAACTTTATGTTTTTCCTTGCAATCTTGTATTCTAATTATTCTTTGATAAATGACAATTCAGACAGAAAGGCGAGAGGGCAGACAAGGAACTGAATTAAGCCTGACAAAAATAAAGAAGAAGGCAGATCGGAAGGCTTAGTAGAAATTATTACTGTCAATTAACGACATTTCTAGAACTTACGTATTGGTGCTTGTATCTGGCTGGTGTGATTGTACATTCTTTCTTCAGTGCTCCATACCGCTCGACAGGTGCAAACAATGTTCTTATCGTCGCAGTTTGTATCAAGGATGACCAGAGAACTGGTCACAGTGCCCTCCACAGACCAGGTAAAGTTGATATACTTTACTGACGTGCAGGTGAAGATCACCTCAGAAACCGCTGGCTTTCCTCCGCCAACACTGCACCACAGCTGACTGTCACGTGAGATGACGTCACCAGGTGTGTAACCTGATATTGTGGGTGGCTCTCTGGGTGGATCTTGAAAATAAACATGGCTGTTAATCAAAATGTAAAATTTAAATTATGGATGACTGTTTATAAACATTCTACGTCATCTACGATCCATCGTCCCATCCATAACAGAGCTTTCTAGAGTGGCCAAGTTTAATGCCAGCAGCCAGAGGACTTACTGCTAAGCTTCAGATGGTTATAATTCAGGACTTAAATTAAAAATAGCGCACAGGTTTTTCTCAAACTATAATGAAAGATAGCTGAGATATGAAAAGAAAGAAAATCAATGAAGTAGGCTGGTAGATGGTTCAGAAAAGTTATAAATGATGACTCCAACCGTTGAAAATCACAGGTCTTATACTCACAGTGTGACTACTGAAAATGCAATAGCAGCACCCTCTTACACAAAAGATTAAGTGAATACACTGCAATGCCTGTGTTGCCGGACACTTGACTTTTGGCGGCACATTGAAATAGTCGGCCATCCTCCACCACAGGTTGAGGGTTGAAAGTGCAGGTACCAGCTTTCCTGTCCACGTTCCCACACCTGTCCGTGTCCCATGTGTACAACGGGACAGGGTTCACTTCTGTTGAACTGCAAGTCAAGGTGAGAGTCTTTGTACCGTCTGTGACGAAAGGATCTTGACCCTTAATGGTAGTATGGGTGTCGTCCGGTCCATCTGTGGATATATTTGTATAATACATATGTCTGCAGTTTTTAGTACATGCTTTTCAGTATTTCTGTATTTTTTGTGATTTTGTTATTTGCTTGATATGTTTTAACTGATATTATAGAGGTATTTTGGGAAGGCTTTAAAGTTTGTACACACTTTTGATTCATTCTTTCAGTTTATGCTTGCTAATACAGGTAGTCCTCGACTTACGACGTTGATCCGTTCTTACGTCGTAAACCGAATTTCGACGTAAGTCGGATCATACGTTCATACAGTACTGTACCATAATAACAGTACAGTACTGCAAACACTTAGCCTATCCAAACACCTATCCTAACACAGTACCCTACATGATTATCAATAAACATAAGTACAGTACAATATTGTGCAGTACAGTACTCTTTGTTATCACTGTCGCTTTCATAGGAGCAGATCCTGTCACGTGTTCAAGAATGCGATCTTTATCCTTGATAATCGTAGCGACAGTCGAGCGATTAAGTCTTAATGACCTGCCAATTTCTGTTGCTGTTTCCCCCTTCTCAGATTGCCTTATGAAATCCACTTTCACCTCCATGGTGATGGCCTTCCTTTTCTTTGATGCACTGACCTCGTAAGTCGGAATGAGCGTCGTAACCACGAAACGACGTAACTCGAGACCGTCGTAACCCGAGGACTACCTGTAGTTACATTAGACCTGTTTCCCTCGCCCTAGTAGTAAGCTAGTAATCAATAAACATCGTTCGGTATTCAGCCAATGCAGCCGCCGCCATAACAACGCTACTGATATCAGATGGCTTAATATTGATTACTTTTGGTCAACATAGACAGGCTGCCTCACAAACTCAGCAAACAAAATCAATATAAGGCACATGCATGCCAACGAATTCTTTTCACCCTGATTATAATTTAGCTAATGATGGGGATGACAGTTTCAAGGTAACATTATGCGAGCTTAGTTGATACGACTATTTTTAAGAAAGATTATGCTTCAGGTATGAAATATTCCTCTTTGACAACGACTATTGAACTGTTTTTGTTCACATTGCCATTATTACTTAAATTAAGTTGGTGTTGCGGCCATATGCTCCTCGAGGAGTAGCAAGGAATAGACTAACTAATGCTAAAGTGAGTTCATTGCATTTTAATCAAGTTACTAAATGAAGGTGCAGGTTACCAGAAATATCACACGCCCACACGCTCCATGTGGACACTATAAAACCATTGGCTTTGTTGTCTATCTGTAAAGTATAATAAGACAATTTTTATTTATACAATTATAAATCAGTACCTGCTGTTCTCTCCGCTCACTCCTGTTATATGTTTGTTTGCTGTGTTTCTTAATGACCTGTTATATTCTTACTTTACATGTGCTTCTTGGTAAGCTGTTTTTCTGTGACTGCATTTTTGTGCGTCTTTATGAAATACTTTTTTTAAAAATTAATAGTTCTATAATATTAGTAGCAGTACTCACAGGCAACTTGCAATGTGTAGTTGGCCGATCTACGTCTGCTGTTCCAGACCATTAAACATGTAAAGACAGATCCGGTTTCTTTCCTGGTGACTTGTTTTAGTTGCAGAGAGGAGTTGTCCGAGTATCCGGGCCACGTCAGCGAGAAGTCTGGAGGTTTCTCGTCGAGAAACCTGGCCTGACACTCGCATGTCGCCGACTCACCTTCAGAAATGTATGTCCGACAGACGACAGTCGGGTCTCCAGGTGGCTCTACACAGTATGAGACATGCTATCTTAGTTGTCATTAGTTAAGCAGTGGATAGCTGAATGGATGGAATAAATAACGAATATTGAAACACACACACACATCCCTCCATTCACCGGTACTAAAAATAGAACAAAATTTGGTACATGTTATAAACAATGTCACGTGCAAACATTGATATAAAATATCTCTTCGTATCAGTAAATTGCTTTTTCTATAAATTGTGTTGTGATATGGGCAGCAAGGCTTCTAATAACTTGTTAGCATTATCACCTTTGACAAGGAAGTTCTGTTGATAGTGTGTGTGTGCACTTCAAGTTTGAATGTATTTTAAACAAAATATACACTCTTGCTACATGTAGCCATGCATTATTTCATCCAACTAATTAAGCGATTGAACACGATTGTAGACTTTAATGGATTGTGAGTCCACAGTCAGAGAACCCTTAAGTGTTAAGAAAGGAATGATGTACAAAGTACTAAAAGAAACAAATGTGAGGAAGACAGTATTAAGTTTTCAGAGAGACTAAATTGAGAACAGCGGAACGTCAGGTGGCGCAAAGGGATCGCCAGTTGTCAAGTCTTTTGCTGGGAGAAGAGCAGGGATGGGGATCGTCATCTACCTGCTGTAAACGACTGGCATGTTGACATTGTTTGTAACACATCTCAGAAAGCCCATCGTTAGGTTATACAATGTGGATTCAGTCTACAAAAAGAAAAAAGTAGAAATAATGCAAAAAGGTGACTGTAAAAAGTATTGACCTGGATTTGGATGGGTGTCTTTTTGTGCATAGAAGAAACAACTTAATGAATGGAAGCGTTAGAGAATACAAAATATGTCTGAAAAGCTCAAATATTGTAAATATATGCATTGCGCAAAAGTGTAATGTCTGTTTTTATTACAATGCTCACTAGCTAAGTGAGAAAGAACAAGAAATTATCACTAGAATATCTGCTTATCTATCGTGTTTCAGACGTTTTAGCCCTCTTTCTCTAATTGAATTATTTCAACTGTGAAAAAAATAACACTCTTAATGTTGTACGGAAATCGAAGCGAAAAAGGCACAACCACTCATCATTGAAACCTTCTGCCTGAACGACACTAAAGACACACAGTAAAGATAGCCTCATGAGCACAATGTTCGCTCACCACCTTGTGGAAAATTTAATGTCTAAAGTCATAAAAGAATTAGTTTTCATAGATTGTCTAGAGGATGTGATGAAAAACGAGACTAGGAAAAATAACAAGGAAAATCAGATAATTTTTTTCCTGTTTGGGACAAGATTGCTATTATGATAACACCTTTTTCCCCACTACCAACATGTCTGCAGAATGATTTTGACACTCATAAGGACAATTTTATCCTCGTGTAGTGTCATATGATAACTATCAATAGGGCTACAGTGTTGGTACCGCACTTCTGCTCTCTCCACGAGTCGAGAGGACGCGCTAGTAAACAGACTGACATAAGGTGGAATGGGTAACTGTGGAGATGAGTTAGCGGTTGAGTTGGCGTTATATCGAGGACAGAGTAGTCATTCATTGAATTCATTTGCTGCTGTAAGATACACGTTGCACATGCGTAAACATGCAAGGTAAGTCAGATAATACCTCATTTGCTCTCAGAGTTAGCTCGACAATCGTTACATCCCTGTACTGTAGATGGCCGGTTGCTACTTGATAAATCATGTGTTTGTTATTCTTCAAAGTAAAATTAGTAACACGTACCTGATGAGATGGCTGATTCGAAATGGAACAGTACCAAAATGACTATTTTCGCTGCCAAAAACGATAATACAACATGAAACGAACTCATTGACGCGTGTCGGCGATTGTTCTGCTGTCCGTGTTGTGCTTCCCGTACTGTGCTGGCCTGTCGCTGGGTGTGTACGTACGGATGGGGTGAATCAAGGGACGGTTTACCTGGGTCCCTGTGTAGCCCTATCCGTCTCGCGAGCCCTAAAGCCCTGACTCGCGGCGTCGTCGTCGCGCGCAGGATCTGCACAGGTCTCTTCTTTTCGGGACGGGACAGAAAAACCCCTCCTCTCTTTGACTCTTCCCCCCTTTTCTTTGTCTTTTTCTTGCCTTTCGCGCGCGTGGGGTCCTTGGCGCGTTTTTCTGTCTTTTCTGGAGAGTCTTCATCCAGCAACGGACGGCGCCGGACGTGGGGGACGGTGCGGGACCGTGGCCCTAGCGGCCGGCGCTGGTCTCTTATCATCACAATCCGATTTGGGCTTTTATCTGTTCTACATGTTCTACGTAATCGTTATCTCTTTGGACGTCTTGTGCTCCTCACCCGTGTCGTCGTCCTCTTTTGTGTGACTGTCCGCCATTGTGTCGACCCTGCGCCTTCATCGCCTCGTCAGCGCGACCTTGCTGCGCCAGCGTGCGGCCTAGCCATCGAGGGAGTACCTAGGGTGGAGGCCGGCGAGCAGGGACTCACATGACCAAGGTCTGTAACGGGATGAAACTTCCTAGCAGTACTAAACTTCTCAGTATAGTCTGCGCATGCGCATGAAGCGAAAGTTCACTTCGTTATCACTGCATAGCCATTTTTTTTCTTTTCTTCGCCGAGTTAATAAGTAAAATAGTAAAAGTAAAAATGTTATAGTAAATCGGCGAAGAAAAGAAAAGAAAAAAAATGGCTACGCAACGAAAACGAAGTGAACTTTCGCTTCATGCGCATGCGCAGACTATACTGAGAAGTTTAGTCCTGCTAGGAAGTTTCATCCTGTTACAGGTCTACCCGGACGGGAGAACCGATGGGGGGACAGCTGGTCCAGAGGGAGAGAGGGGGGGTCACCGCTGTTGCGGCACGCGGGCCAGAGAGGGGGGGGGGGGCTGCCGCCAGCGAACACCTTGAGCGGACATTTGACTTGCCACCCAGCAATGCGTGCGGGTGGGTTGTCTTCCCTTGTTTTTTTTTTTTCTTTTTCTTCGCCTACTGTAACATGCCTGTGCACAGGGCAACTCTGTTATTGTGAATTATTTTTGATGCTTGCCTCCTATTAGTGTTATTTTATGTTAGTTAATGAACCTGTCTGTTTTGTAAACTTTGTCTCTGTCGTCGTTGCGTGGTCTGTGCTCAGCCTGTGGTTCGAATGGTTTGTACACAAGCCGTCTCCGGCCGAGCGGAGGGGGTTGCGCGTTCGTACCGGCTGTGCGAGCGGATTTCGGGAGTGCATCCTCCGACGTCCGGGGATGGTACGCGACACTCATCCGTGTTTCATACGTTGCTTCATTTAAACTGAATCGACTGGCTTATCGACAATGTGCAGTGTACAACTGTGGATACAGATGTCACCAGCCAGCACTATCTCCATGGCAACATTTGGGGAGGCGAACAGATGGGCGTACTTTTAATTGTAGCTATGGAAAATACAAACACATTCGCGTTGACAGCAGCTCTTGCCAGTCATTTCGCCCACACTGTCCTGTCCAGGTGAGTCTCACGCACTGCAGTCTGTGCTGCATGAGCTTGATCTGGGACTTCTAAGAAACTGAATGTTTTGGAACATTTTACTTTAAAATAGTTGGTGATGCTTGTAAAAATTGCAAAATAAGGATGCGTGCAATATTTTACCAAACGGCAACTCAGAAATACTGTTACGATGAAGTTGGCATGGATGTAGTCAAATGATATATGTCATTTGGACACTTATAACGGTATCACTGGCATATGGGTTCTCAAATCAACGGGAGGCTGTCTTTCAGAAAGAATACTTGCATCCTCAGGAACTCATCTTGTACCGAAGACTGTCTTGTTTATATATCTAAGCGGAGGGACAGTTGAACTAAAAGCCAGAACTGTGATACTCATCTCGAAGGAATCCATTTCGCAGAGATGATTTGGAGTAAGCAGCCTCAAACCTAGGTGGCAGAGTTTTGTCTAGTAATCAATGTGTAATTCATGAGGACGTCGATTCCTGAGTGACTAGTTCATAATTTTGTTCTGAGATAGAGTTGTCTTCTATCATTGAGTAGAGTACGTTAGAAACTTTTTTTTTATCTAGCTTTCGGCTTGAAAGACTAAGGAAACTGAATAATTCTTACGAGACCTGAACTGTCAGTGTACTTAGGTTTTCATTAATATGTATCAAACCGAAAGTAAAGACTCCTTCTGTTGTATGATATACATTTTTGTATGTGTACATACCTATGTCACCAAATAAATGTTGCATTTTTAAATCTGAAAATAGCTTGAGCATCTCTTGCATGTGTCTTGCTTCTTAAATATACTAAATAATTAAATTACCCGTTTACGTTTGTGTTGAAGGGAATAACTGATGAATATATGAGCACATATCCAAAGAGAAAGTTACATACGAACAGAAAACAAAGAGAAAATGAGCGTCTATATTTCGTGATGATATGAGTGCCTCCCTACCTCTACAACGGAATACAAGAAGATACAGAAACAATAGAAACAACGCTGAACGTACCTCCGCATACGTGTGTCAGAGCCAGAACAAGGAGGAACAGGCATCGATATATCTGGGTTAAGGTCACAGAGGTAAAACTTGAGGTTTGCATAGTAGTATTCTACTCAAAAGTCCATTTAGCCAGCGTTGATACCTATGTTTTACATTGTGTCATTCTTCATGCCAAGATGGCTCAGATTCTAGAGCCTCATTCCAGAATCAGTTCCGGTCGCACCAACACGATCGATACAGTTTATTATGTATTCTTAAAGAACAGGACCGCTATCCAGCCACTGCCCTGGAAGCCATCGATCTGTTAGCAGAACATCACAAGCAGCGTGAGCGCAATAAACCGGTAGGACACATGGCATTGGTGAGTTCCTGTATAACAGATAATTTGGCGCATTTGGGATTATTATTTGGAATTTAATTCTACAAAGCAATGCTCATTTATTCTTATACTGTGTTTTTAATCAAAAACAGCTGCAATGTGTATTGAACTGTTCTGCGATATCCATCCCAAATCATTAAACACGTGAACACAGTTCCGTTATCCAGGGATGGGCAAGCTACTTTTAATTTGTAGCCGGCTACGCTACAGCTACTTTTTTTCAAAACGTAGCCAGCTACACTACAGCTACAATTTTCCAAAACGTAGCCAGCTACTTTGGGATACTTTTAAAATGTAGCCAGCTTCTTTTGGCTACTTTTAAAAGCCTGATGTTATAAAAAGTTAGCTGTAGCCAGCTGGCTGTAGCAACATACACAAACATCAAACTACACACAAAACACTATATTACTTGCTAACACAAGAACTGGTTTTTACATACATTGACCTTTATTCTGATCTGAGACCACCAAAAACTCCATATTAACAACAAAATGCATAGGTATAAAACAAACTTTTGACTTAGTGCTGATAATTTGTGAATACTGTTAAAACAAGTCTACATGCTTTCAGTCCTCCATGGAATTGAACTTGACCAGAACTTTGGCCTCGAAGTTGCTGTCTGTCCCCCTAGTGCGCAGCTTTGTCATGATAAGTCCTGCCAGACTGAACTATCTCTCAACCGCAGCACTGCTTGGCAAGTCGGTGTTGGTGCGCAGATAGAGTTGTTTGATCTTTGGGTAGTTGTCCAGTTCATTGACATTCTGCGACAATCCAGACATCAGGAAGGTAGTTGTCTCAGGGGTGCCGGTAACTTCTTCATAAATGATGAAGTCTGCCTGTTCAGCTGAGCACTTGGTTGGGGACTGGACTGGCGTGTCCATCAATGGCGTGTCCATCAATGCTGCCTCTGCAGTCAAGAGGGATCTGCATTTCTCACGCAGGGTTTGGTCCCCAGTCCACATCAACTTGCACCTGAAACAATAATATGCACAATAATTAATGCTTTGTTTAATTTCGTTAAATTTTTTTTTCTTATTGTTGTTTTTTAATTAATTTTATAAAATGTACTGGTTTTTATGTACTTATTTTGATTTGTAGGCAAGTGTCAAAAGACCAGTGACAGTGAATATTATGTTTTGTTTTTTTTAATCAACACCCCCCTCCCCCCACCTTCCGTCAAAAGTTTATTTTTTAATGTATTTACGGATATTTGTATAGCGCTTATTCTCGTGTAATCTGAGCTCTAAGCGCTTCACATTCTTCTCATTCTCAAAAGAACAGTGACAGAGAGTAGCTTATAAATGAAGAAAAAATACACTGAAATAACGAAAACTCTCCCTCACCTTGGGTTCGACACAGTTGCAAGCAGGGTGTCTTGGTCCTTATAGGCATCAGCAAATCTGGTCTCCAACCCATTCAGCAGTAGCTAGGGGACCACAGATTTCTAGCTTGGACTTCTGTTGTTCGATGCGGATTTTGAGGGTGTTGAGCTGAGGCAGGAGGTGTCCCAAGCCCACGCACTTCTCGCCCTGCAAGTAGTCGAGGCACATGAAATTTGAGTTCTGTGACCAAGAACAAAAGATATTAATTGTGGATATATCACCCTACTTAAAATAAAACTAGTAAAACAAACAAAAAAGGAAGAAAAAAAATAGTAAAACTTACCTCCAACATTTGGTTCGCCGTTTTCCTGCTCATTAACTGCGTTTCCTGGCCAGTGAGTCTGGACACGAACTTTGAAAACTTCTCGTTCTCCAGCATGAAGAAGGACAGGTTGCATTCCAACAGGTAATCAAGGACGGCGGAAATGATGTCTGCTTTGCTGACGGTACTCTTGTGTTCCACTTTGAAGAGCTTCGAGACAGAGGGTTGGTCGTCGTCTTCCCTTTTCCGCTTTCGTGACGTTTCCAAGTCTTGAGTCAACTGCCTGGCAAGCAGTGGATGTTTCCTCTAAAATAAACACATGAAAATGAAACAAAATTTTAGAAGTCCATTCACAATCACAGCAAGTTTCTACCAAGCTAATTGTCATATTAAATTACTAGCATTAAATATAAAATCCTTCAAGCCACCATACTGTTCAAACGTCCTCCGTGCTCTTTTCATACAAACAAACCAAAACACACACACACACTTTATGACAAAGACTAAATAGATAGTACAGAAACGGTAAAGACAGCAGTTTGATCAGTCGTCGCCCCAGCGGTAATCACGTTGATGCAACCCCTTACCTTTCCACAATCTTTACAACATGTACACTCCTCTATTCCAAAAGCAGAAAAGCAAGAAGATGAAGAATGAAGATCGATGAAAATCTCAACGAACTTACCTGCAAGTGCGTTGTCAAATTAAACGCCGACGTCTTGTTCGTTGAGTACTTGTTCGTGCTGCCGCACCCATTCTTGCATTTGAAACTATAGCCACATTTTGTGGCTTCGAAAAATGTAAAAAATTTCAAGTAAGGCTCGAAATTGATGGGTACGTCCATCTTCGTTTTTCAAATCGCTCCCGCCACATGGACGACACAGTACTTCCGGTTACTGAGCGTGCGAGACACGTGGGTGTCTAGCTGTCAACACACCGAGCAGTGAGAGCAGTGGCTGTCGTCGTCTTGCTGACACGCTGTCGACGAATGGTCGTGAAAGTAGCCAACACGTAGCCAAGCTACGGCTACTTTCTAAAATGTAGCTACGGTTACAAGCTACTTTTTTTAAATTTGTAGCCGGCTAAGCTACAAGCTACAAAATTTGTAGCCGGCTACAGTAGCTGTAGCTAGGCTACAGCTACTCCCCATCCCTGCCGTTATCTCGCCACGTGACACCACGTCCTGGGAATGAGGTGGGGGAAAGCCACTTCTACGTCGCCGAACGTCGTTCCAACACAAATTTAGGGCTTGCTACAGTCAGATCTCCATGGGGAACTGCAACATGTTAGAATATTTCTATTTCCACAACACTTTCCAGATCATTTTTTCTCACTAAAACAAATGAAAACAACAATTTTTTGTAATCTTTCATAATTTTGTAAAAATACAGGAACCCTCTGAAGTTTTACGTTTTTAATTTGTTTGATGGTTTCTGATAAGAAAAAATGATTGAAGAAATACACTTACGCATACATACGCAGACGGAAGAAAACGGGACGACCCCACGACAAAAAGAAAAAAATAAATAAAAATTGAAAAAAAGTAGTAATGAGAGATGCTAGTAAGGGAGATAATTACACAAAACGCATAACACCAGCACATACTGCGGCACAGTACTGTCAGAGTTCTTGCCCCTGAGGCTTTCAGGCTTTATGTTAGATGTAGACACTGTGCACTCTGTTGACACTGTCTCCTTCACTTTCTGTGGCTTCACGCGACTCCCTCGCACTGACCACCACTGCACTGTCTGTCCGATGTGCACATGGACCCTCTGCTGGTCCAAAGTCCGAGCTGCCTCGTTGACCAGACGACGAAGGCGACGGAACGAAGAAATGAAGGAAG
>SRHC01002289.1:8805-143978 GCA_004794325.1 Pomacea maculata
ACTTAGTATGGATGTTAATGGATGTCTTCCACACTTCGCTCTCTAAGCCGCCATCAGAAGCTCAATATAGTGTTCGTCAAAAGTCCAAGGTCTTCTTGCGCTTCCCTCATGTGCAAACCCATCTGCTCGAGCTGTCCTCGGTGTTAGGGAAGGAAATACCAGATTCGATTTCCTCTGCAGTTAAATTTCATTAAAATTATTCTTCTAGGGCCTCACGATATAGCTAATGCTGGTAGTCCAGTCAGTGGCACTTGTCCTTCCTTTTGGAATCAAACTTTACGTAGGGACGTTTCTAAATGGGAGATAAATAGACAGGAACTATTTATCTGTAATATATATATAGATATATAGATCTCGAATAAAAAGTTCACATTTCAAATTGCAACTTGATATAAATCGACGTATGTTTTACAATACCATATCGAGCTCTTGGTCTGATGTAGTATTTACCACTCTGTTTCAGGTCTTGTTTAGTCTGGATATTAGAGACATGAAAGTAGTATATACAATTTCGGAAAAAGTGCAAGATGAAAGTAAATGAAATCGTGGATAAGGCAGAAACAACAGACACACCTCGAAGCCGGCAAAGAAAGAGGGATAAATCCATAAACTAATGAGAAACGTACAAAGCTAATTACATTTCACTTAAAGAGAGAAGTGAAGACATTGATTAAAGTAAGCATGCATACTAATTGTTTTTTTTTGGGGGGGGTATAAAACAGTAAAATAAATATAGCTTACGCAACTATGACAATAAAGAGAGGTGTAAACAAAACGAATCACGAAGAGATCTCGAACTCTGTTTGATTGTTTATTAGTTTGTTTCACCATAAGTAGGCTTGATTCCATTTTGAAATGAAAGCGAACAGTAAAATCATCGTTCACATCATCATCAATATCATCCTTCGAGATTGGATGAATGCGAATAAATAAAATGAGCTTGCTCTAGTACAATCATATCAGTTATAACAGCAACCATCATCATTATTATCATTGTCGTCGTCGTTGTCACACAATATATCACACTTTACAATCACACACCATCAACAATACCACATTGTCCTGAACGGTAGTCTAGAAGGCATTATTTCGTGATCGCACGAACTTGTTTGACGAGGGGGAATCCCTCCTCTGATTTTCCTCACTACACACCACTCACTGTCCCCGCCATCTTCCTGAGAACAGAGGGATGAGGACAGGATTTGAGTTTTCTAAGAAGCTTTTAAGGAAGAGAAGTAATGTTCGACTGGTGCTCATGACTTCCCGCGCTCCTCTTTCTTTAATTCTCCAAGCAGCACTTGAAACCCAAGTTTGTCATCAGTCCACAATTGCTAATTCATTTTCGTTTCCTTCCTAAAAATCGAAAGCGAAACAGTCCGCCAACAAAATAATTCCTATCTGATCGCTGTTACACTGTTCCTTTGCCCATAAAAGGTTACCGACACCGAGCAGCACGACCAAGCTTTCTTCTATGTTATCAGGACAAAGTTAAGCCGTACTAGTGTTATAGACTTGCTGTTGATGTTAACTAAAGCTGATTATTACACTAATTCTCACTTGTTCAATTGAACATTTCAAAAGTAATCTTAAAACCAAAACGCTCTGCTTCTGCACCCTTTTCTTTTACCCTTTTGATGCCTAAATGAAGTGCACAGAGTTGAAATATGTCTTATTAAAGACACAGTGGTTAAAATTTCAGTCTATAAATCTGTGATATAGTGTTCTTATTCAGACATACCTAAATACTCGAGGACAGCACAACACCAACCACTTTTTTGATAAGTTTCTTTGCATAAGTCTGATAAAAAATTTAAGGGTCCATTTCATATCAATTATATTTGAATGTGTAACCAAAAATTTTCTACAAACAGTCTTTAGACTACACTTTACATGTGTAATAATAATTATTCACTTCAGGATTCAATTGTTAATAGGTTTTAACGTATTTATGTACAGGGATCATTATTATGAATAATTCTATTCCCGAAGCAAACTGTAATTCAAAAGAATAACCATGATTTGTTTTTGGTAACACTACTTTTATTATTTGCTACGTGGCAAAAGCCGCCCTTTATTGCTACTATACAAACTCATGGTGTTTAGGCCATGAAACATTGTTTTAAGATGAAAGATTAAAAGCTCTGCTGGCTTAATCGTCACAAGGAACTCATTCACAATTCGTGGACCAGGAATTTAAACTGAGTTTGTTTATACTGAATATACTTGTTTGTGCTTTACAACAGGTGCAGTTTTCACGACTAAGTCACATGAGTAGCTAATTCGAGCAGAAGAAGAGCCTGATTGTTTCTGTGAACTGACCCTAAGACGAGAAACAAAAGACTATTTTATTCATATTTCTGCAATAAAAACTCACTAATTTAATACGCGTTTCGCGACATATAGGAAACAAAGTGTAAATAAATGGGGCCCTAGACTGAGATGAGGAAAATGAGAACAACGATGGTTTCAGTTACGATGTGGGTGAGGAAAGAGATGTTCCCTAATAATTTTTTGGAGGAAACCTGTCTTTAAGCATATACATAAATATTCTTTGCTTAAAGACTACTTAATGGATCAGTAAGCCTTTCTTAAAACCCGAAATTAGTACAAATCCGAGGGTCATGGAATTTGCGTTAATATACTTGTTTCCAAGTGAGGCCATGCCAATGATTGCCGGTTAATTGTCACTTGTGGAAATTAAATGTGTGTCAGTAGTAGTGGCTGGGTTACACAGAAATACAGCAAGCTTAGTCCATTATTATCTCTCATTTTATTCAATGCTAAGAATCCAAAAAGATTGTTCATCAGCTAAAGAGAGAGAAGGGACGACACACGAGTATTATAAAGCACATACACGTGCAAGCTATGATCTTCTGATATTGTCATCTTGACAAAGGCTACGGTTGTTGAAACGTCTTTGTGTATCAGGACAAACAAGTTTTGTTCTCATGCACACAGAGAACAGAGAGAAATGCCCTTGAACTCCACAGTCGTACTGACCTCAGTAAAAATTACCGGAGGTCACTGACCAGTTTCTAAGCGGAAAGATTTTACTTCTGTCCTGGTGCATTTTCCGGTCACACTTCACTTACTTCCATATGAAACTCGGTTGATGTGATCAATCAAACCAAATCAAATCAAATCAGACTTTATTGTCTGTCGAGGAGACCCAAGACAGAAAAACAGTAAAATAAATATGCGTGTGTGTGGGTGTGTGTGTGTGCATACATACTCATACAGACATTTAACACACACAGTTAGGAGTAAAGATAAATTATCATGGTAATATGTGTCTCAAGAGAACCCGTGTAATGATCGACAAAAAATAAGAGCTACAGTTTGTATAAAATGGCAAGGCTACTTTTTAGGTGATAAAACGAATAAAAAAATATTGATATGGAAGAAGCTAAAAGAATGGTATTTCTTCTCTTGTTGATGAGCTCAATGGTTTGGAAATAATTGTGTTCAGAAACGCCTTAACTATCTTATTTGTAAATTACAATAAATAAATAACAACAGCGAAGTAACGCTGTCTGTACATCTTGCTACTTATGTATTCTGTATCTTTACTTGTTCTTAAGGTATACAGTCAATAAAGTGCTAACAGCAAAACGATTACTGTGTTTAGGAATGGGACCTAATTAATGTTTGGCTTTTCTGGTGTAAGAACTGAAATAGGCAATACAACTATAAGTTAAACGGCTGTTAACTTTTTTACTTTTGAATACCGACCATTTTTTTTTTTTGGTTTCTTTTTTATGTCAAGAAAAAGGTTTCTTCATCAGAATTTTAGATATATATATATAAATTGATTTAAAATATTGTTTATGGACTAGCATTAGAAAACAGAAATACCTGTAACTACAAAACATATATGGTATACAAAACACACAAGGTTTGCTTACACTAATGCATTTGAAAACTCGCACACGCCCAAAGAGGATTGAAGATACAGCCAACCAATCAAAATTAGGCACGTGATCGTTAGCCAATGAGAAGGCTCACCGTTAGTTACTTCCTCGTCGACGTGGAATAAAAGCTGTCGCACTGCGATGTTTGTCCAGTGTCTTGTCAGTCAGACACACGATCAGGTTTAACATATCGACACCCAGCATCACGATGTACAGGGCCGTCAGTGTTTACTGGATCTCTGTTCTCCTTGTGCCCAGTGTGGGTAAGTAGTGCCGAACATAGATAATGGATTAGTTGTTTGTTAATAAGACCATTTTATTGTAACCTGCACGTGTTAAATGTTTAGGTCTGTGAAAGGCAATGGCTCTTAGCATTCCTATTGCCAGGGTTGTCCATGGGACATATTTTTCTATCCCGTCCCATCCTATCCCATGGCAATTTATGCCTGTCCCATCCCGTCCCATCCCATGGGCGTTTCCCATGGGATTCCTATGGTAATAACATCCCTATGGACAACACTGTTGGTACGGCCAAAACAATTTTCGCACTTGCTTTTAGCAGTGGAAATGTATGTTCATTTTTCCAATAATTTACTTACGCAACTGCAAATTTCAGCGTAAATTTATTTTACAATATCAAGTATCGACTACCATGGGAAATACAAATGTGTGCTGTCCCATCCCATCCCATCCCATGGGACGTTTCCCATGGGATTCCCATGGGATTCCCATTCCTATGGACAACACTGCCTATTGCATAGTTGCCTGTGTATTAATAATGAATAACCGTTGGTTTCGCACGTTATCTTAACCTGATTTCTATTGATTTTAAATTCTAATTGCTGTCGTTTTGCAATATTTAATTGCATTGTGCTACATGTATTCGTTTTGTGTTTGCAAACACTTTTTGAAGGATCTTAAATGCAGTTTGTTATTTTCTTTTTCAATGGACTATTTACTATGCCATTGAAATTCATGATAATTTGATGAACATTTACTTGCTGTTAATATAATCTTAAATGATGTTTAAAATAGTGAGTGGTGCGCTAATGTCTCACCTCTCAAAAGGTACTTTATCTTTGCTTTATATCAGCCTTTTTTTTTATTACAGCTGCGTATAGAAACTTTGCTTTTACAGAGTTAGCGACATTGATATTAGTTGCATCCATTCAAAGTTGGCTCTGATCAAGTTGCCTTGAATTTTAGCTTCTGACTATAGCTACACATGTTCGTTCCCAAGCCACTGGTCACCATTTTCTCTTAAACAAGTCCTGTCACTTCTTTTCAAGTGCGGCAGCCGCACTTGCTCATGCAATGGTTGAAGAAGGTGAGGTCACAGACGTGCGGCCGACACCGGCGGAGGGGCAGATACCTTTTTTTCAACATTTATTCAGCCTACAGATACATATCACATAAAATACAATGTTTTATAATATAAAACATGCATATAAACTTAACTTAACGGTCATGTAAGAGTACATTCATCTGCTATACAGGCGTTCCAAAAACAATGCATAATCTTACAAAACCAAATATTTTTAAACCAGTGTGTGTTCTTTTCACACCTGACACAATTCATGCACATACACCGTAACATGGGCCTTGGATCCCTTCTTGCATAGGCTAAGTGAACAACAATAAAAACGTACCTTTTGCATTCATATTAATCATAGTAGTTTAAGTTATTCCTTGGAACTTCTGAAGGAACATAGGGCTGCAGAAACACCTCGCAAGTGGATCGGTTGTGGACAGCCCTCTTTAGTTGGGTCCATGTAGTTCCCACGTCGTTCGCCTCGCTCTCTACTGCTCTTTCCAAGTCTGCTTTTGGTTTCTCAACTCTCCTCTTCACCTGGGGATTCCAGTCAAGTGCCTGCCTGGCAGTGATGTCAGCTGATTTGCTCAGGGTGTGTCCTATCGGCCTTATTGGCACTCTTTGATGTCTTTGCTAGTGGCATTCTGGTTGTTTCTTTTCCACAGGCTGCTGCTAGAGGCCATCGTATTCCAAAAATATGGTGTAGATATCGGTTGGTAGAAGGTCTGGAGGTTATTGGTGATGTTGAGGTCTTCAAATCATACAGTAGGACTGCCTTCACATTTGTGCTTAAGATGCGGATCTTACTGTGAAAGGATAATGCTCGGGAGTTTCAGATAGGGTGTAGTCTCTTGAAAGCATGCCTGACCTTGTTGATGTGGCTTTTGATGTCATCGTCCACTCCACAGTCCTTGTCGACAATGCTTTATAGATACACGATGCGATCTGTTTCAAGGATGTTATCTTCTTCAAGTTCAGTTAGGAGTTCCTGCTTGTTGCTGATTCTCATCACTTCATGTTTTTTTCTATTGACCTTTTAGCTATTCTCATTGTTTGTAATCGATTAAAATGTCTACACCACAACGCCTCTTTTTTCACTGCCTCTTGTCTCTAAGTGATGAAATTTGTCTACAAATCCTTTTTTTTGCGCTCTTACAAACATGTTATGAAAATGCAATGCATCCTCCCTTGTCGACATTATTGTCCGTTGTCCTGTTAGTGCTCCTGCCCTGTTATTTAAAAAAAAGTTTTGAAATGGACTCACTGCAATCATCATTGTTAAGCCTTAAAGCTAGAATTACTATAAACAGCAGGAGTGTACTGCCACAGAAACAGCTCAGTTTAAAAGGAGCAAACTGATTTCTGATTTTTTTTAGCGCATAAACTAGAGTACTTTCCATTCAACATTACTACATAATGAAAAACTAGGGAACGATTGGAAAGCGTTCGACGCAGTTTACACTGAAGTATGGTACTGTGAAGGTTACCTTATTCACTAAATAACATCAATCCATAGTAGAGATAAGCGGCAAAGACAATAATAATAATCTAATTATTCCTTGTGTCCCTACAGTGTCGATCATACCTAAGCACAATTCACACTCATATGACACCGTTACATCAGTTACTACGCGCTCTTAAGTAAGGGTAGCACCATTAAACACATCACTGTTTGCGTAAATGAATGAATACATAAGGGAGGCAATTACTAGAACCTTCAGGAATTGTTCCACTATTGATTACTTACCGTTAAAATCTGAATAAGTAAACCACTCAGGTATTTTCCTATGTTTTAACTATGCAAAACTTAGATGATCAAGCGCGATGTTAAAGTGGGTGGCCAGCTACTTAATTCAACATGGACTTGTACTAAAGCAACCGAAAAAGAGAGCAATTCTTGTTTAATATCTGTGTGTTAACGAACTAATTCTTAACGTGGCAGCGAATTCCAGCGAATGAAATTTTGACTGGTATTTTTGACATTTTATATCTATTAACCTATAATATAGACAACTATTTGTAGATCATTGTTTTAATCTGCATTGAAAAAAAATCAACGCAGTGGTAATTTTAAGTTATTCTTCTATAATTTCTCCGCTAGCTTACTCAGTTTGTTTTTGCGTGCTGTTGCCGAGGAGATATGCTAATGAAATTTGCAATGTCCAGGACCTCCAACTGTTTTGGTGAATGTCCACTGGATACCGATGTTGTTGTCTTGGATTATCTTGCACATAATTCAGGCTCTAACCATTAGCAAGATTATCGGTACTAATGCTTAACCCTAGCAAAGGCTTATTTGAGGTAAAAGTATATTAGTAAACAAGGCTGTTTATTCACACATAAATGTTCAGTCATGCCATATATCAGTCTAATATTATCCCTGAGATTTCTTCCATGAATAAATCAAGACTGATCCTCGTCGATAAGAGATGGTATTTTTTTTTAAATTCTACTTGCAATGCATGCTGCACCTATCTAATATCTCTCATTTGACAGTGTTTGGTTTCCATATATTTTGGAGGGATTCGTGCTGCCATAAGCGATATAGTCACATTTAAGTTGAGGAGATCTTTTGTAATAGACATGCCTGACCCCTTGAGACAACTTCTTGCTTGAAGCACTCTATGACCTTACAAGACATGAAATTTACTATTCCTGGTCTTGGTCTGTTTGGGTAATTTTCCTACTCGGTGCAAAACTAAGATTTTGTAAATGTCGATGTCCAACAGACCAAGTTTTCACTGGACATCATGAAGAACTTTCCTCTCGCAATCCTCTGCTGTTTTATTTCTGGTGTAATAAGGTATTCCGTAGATTCTTACCAACTTTCTCCGAGAGTACTGCTTTATAAGATTTATTTCTTCTGTATGCTCACTGGAGCGACTTGTTAATCTGCTAATCTCCTCATTAAACTCAACTGTTTGCTTTCAAAGAGATTTAACTGCTGCCTTTACCATTTCCTTTTCTTTTTTATCATCAAAGAGTGCGCTCGGTAATAGCTTTATCGTCAATGTGTTTTGCCAGTGCGCGATGACAATCATTAATTTGTTGTTTCATTGTTTCTATTGTGTTGTGTAAGTTTTCCAATTTTTTTTTATTATTTGATCAATGGACGTGTCACTGTCTCATGAAAGCCACCGCACAGGCAGGAAACTTTTTTTTAAACAAACAGTACAGGTAGTCCTCGACTTACGACGGGGATCCTTTCTTAACGCGGCGTCGTAAACCGAATTTCGACGTAAGTCGGATCATACGTTCATACAGTACTGTACCATTATAATAACAGTACAGTACTGCAAACACTTAGCCTATCCAAACACCTATCCTAACACAGTACCCTACATAATTATCAATAAACATAAGTACAGTAAAATATTGTAGTACAGTACGTTTAATAATGAAATCCTGTACTGTAAGTATTGTAACAGTAATAAACAGTGTTAGGTTAGGCAGACGTTTCTAAAACAAGTCTCATCCACGTTGAACACTTGTTGAGCACAGTAACCACCCTCCTCAATTATCTTAGCCAATGCATTAGGAAACTCAGTTGCTGCTTTCTCATCAGCACTAGAGGCTTCACCTTGCACTTTAATGTTATGGACATTGGCACGATCCTTAAACCTCATAAACCAACCCCTATTTGCCAAAAATTCTTCACTTTCACTTCCTTCCCCCTTTTCTCTTTTCATCTCCTGAATAACCATAAAACTCACAGGGATACGGCATTGATTTTGGACTTGCAACCAAAGCGCCAATAATCTGTCCATCTCAGTAATAAGCCCACTACGTTGCTTTGTTATCACTGTCGCTGTAAGTGGGAATGAGTGTCGTAACCACGAAAACGACGTAACTCGAGACCGTCGTAACCCGAGGACTACCTGTAGTTTTTACCACACATCATCTGCCATAATCACCGCTTTTCTTTGCGGTCAGGTACCTTATGTATCGCTGGCGGACGCTAGGAAGACTACTACAACATTCAGTTCCTAAGGAATCTTGCACATAATACAGTCACATTTTCCAGACATCGAAATGAATACTATACACATTTAATGCAAGATATGTATATCATAGTATATAATATTATCATTTTTATATATCACAGAGCTAGATTAATATGAGTATGAAGTTAATAGGGACCCATTGTCAAAAGCTTTGTTAAATAAAAATCCAGGGGTTTCAGACGGCTCATCCATTACGTTTTCAACATAACTGATGTTGTTTAGTACTTCGACGACTAACAGAACTATCACATTTTTAACAAAGAAAGTGCAATAAACTTACTACTTTCTTTTCATACTTATCATAGTGCGCAATACGATTTTTAACACTAATTCAATAATGTCTTTGAATTAATTAAAGTTTTCAAATCTCACTCAGCTGTTTACAACAACTAAGAGAGATCACTGACGATGATATAAAATTGATGAAATTACAGATAGTTCACACGAAGGACTGGGGAAGATTGTGTGGTATCAAAAAAGAGGTTAATGTGGTGTAGCGATTATAGTTTTATTTTTTGGAATGAAATTAGTTTTTTTAGCACTTAATAACAATTATAAGAGCAAGTGATTTAACAGAGCTAGCTCGAATTTATGGGGTGTTTTTTTATTTTGTTCTATAGAAAATATTTAGTGTTTAACTTTTGCAACAAACTTACTAAAGAGAAAAAAGGGACATTTATTTAATCAGCGTGTAGTTTTGATATGCGGCTTCCAGTCCATAGTTCAAATTAAAAGATAACCCAATAGCATTATTTAGTAATTTAAAACTTCTTTAGTTGACAAAGAGTTCATAATGAGTGTTTTATTTGTTTATACATGGACATTGTAAAAATGGTAATAGCGAGGCGTTTGGAAGATAGGAAATGGTTATGTCACAGCGGCAGTAGATTGAAACTGCCAACTAAAAGGTCAGTTAGATGCTAAGAACTATTCTAGTACTAAACAACCAGCTAGATGCTAATCGCGTTTACGTTTACCTCCCCTCGGGGATACCTAACACACAAAGTGACTAATAGGCTTCACACTGCATTAATTACACAACAAACTCCGTATTTAGTCTAGTCTCGTCTATTTATTAATAAAAAGCTTGGAGCAATGTATTAATTCTCTGTATTATTAATTCGTTCAATTTCAGCTCAGCAGATGTCAGCTCGTGTAGTTGGTGGCACAGCAGACGCAGGACGTCTAGAGATATTGTACGATGGAACTTGGAGCACAGTGTGTGGCTATGGATTTGGACCGACAGAGGCCTTGGTAGCCTGTAGGATGCTGGGATTTAACAGGTATGTAGTGTTTCCCATTACGATTTGAAATCTGTTATTTCACTAAGCCATCATTTTTCCCCCATTTGATCACTATTTTTATAGGAGGATTGTAGCCTTATAATTTGTCTGCAACTAAGAAAGAGTAAAAAGTTTGTAAAGTTAGTCCCTGATCTTCATGAAAAAGTGTTGCTTTAGAATCAGCTGTTTGATTTTTCTTGGTTCCAAAGTAATTGTAATGGTAGAACGGGGCTAGATTGTACGCGATAGAAAAGACAAGAATAGTAGAATTACTAAAAGACATCCACTAAAATAACTAGCTCCTTCTCGTCTCACTGATAATATAAGCACGTTCTGGCAAGACCTTCACTTTTATCTCTTCGAATATGTCTCACACGTTTCCCTCGGGCCTAAAAAAAAAAAAAAATTCTTAGAATTTCTTGGACCTGCATTAGCAATAATGCGCTCATAATCAAGAGGCTCGTTCATTACTAGGAAAGACGTTGGAGGCTCTTAATTTAGTGCTTGTAAACGAATTAATATATCGATATCTTGATTAACTGTTCTCCGTTTGTATATTATTTTTATTTTTTATTTATTATTGCTTTTTTCAATATACAATGCCTTAAGTCTGTGTGAATAAACTGTGTGCTTGAAAATAGTCGTATACAGTTAATATCATGAAGAAATTTTAACTGTTAAACATTATTAATGTCTAACATTGTGCAAGTTGTAACAATGAAAATACAATCAGGATTTTCAGCACTTACTTTTAGCTCTAGACCTTTTTTAATCCAAGCTTATTATAATGCACCAATTTTTTACTTTAATTCCCTTGGCACAAAAAACCCACCACACTAGACCGGCAAAATAGAACCTTAATCATAATTCTCTTTTTAGTTTGTGCATTGTTAATCAGGCTGATTAGTATGTTTTAACACTTTAATTTATTTAAATTAACATTCCGGCCGCCCATACCACTCAGCTAAGAGCACTGCAAATTAACGAAGGATGGGACGCAGACGCGAAGGACCAGCACGTGCTGCTTCATGACGGGGATAAAACTGTTTAATAGCAACAGCTAAACTTACATCAAAAGGGTTCAGACGAGGAAGATAACTACAGAAAAACACGACAACCATTTAAATTTTAAATAAAACAGTATAATTTGAAGAAAACAGAAAACACAAAGCAAATCTAACAAGGCAGTTCCCCACAAAGTCTCCACTTGAAATGAACACAATAGTCTCTACCGGCACCGATGCACTACCTGCAGTTAGTGTTAATCCAGTGCTGGTCCAAAACACAGCCAACACTCTTTCCTTTGTTCTCTACAAAAGAACCATCTATCAACACTAGTTGATAAAAAGGCCGGCCGGCCATCACTGGCGCGTCACGCCGACAAACAGACTGCTGACACCGACAACCACACAAATATTTGTCCTGTATGCCTCTCCCTTCCAGCTACGTTGCCTGTCCCCTTCCAGGCTAAAAAACAACATTAAGAAAAAATAACAGGAGATTTGTGACATTCCCCTGTTTGTTACAAATGTCGGACAGCACAACAGCAGTAGCCGTGGGGTCAGCCAAGTACGGAGCAGGCTCTGGTCATATTCTGTTCAGTAACCTGCAGTGTGTGGGGAACGAAACCAGCCTGAGGCAGTGTGAACACTCGGGGCTCTACATACACTACTGTGAACACAGGGAGGATGTCGGCGTCATGTGCAACCTCAGTAAGGAGTCCAGTAATAATTAAACATCTACATTAAACATCTTTTCATGCCTTTTAACAATCTTGTCAAAAACTACGTACAGTTTTCTTTTTCCAGATTAGACTAGAAATTAACTGTGTTAAAATCTAAGACATTATCATTGTCACTGTTGTTTTTTTATTATTATTTAGAAGACAGTCAATAGCACAAAGAGTGATAAAGAAACGTAAGAAATTAATATTATATTGTTAAAACATCATCCTTTGTCTAAGTTTCATTAAAAAGTAAAGATCTAAAATCTCGTATTGGCATTAGGGTGTGTCGTATTATACCGTTACAGACTGATCCTTATTCAATATAATATGCTTTATTGTATATTGCTGTTCATAACGCATATAGTTTTTTTTTTGTTAGAAGCTCTAACAAGTACTAAACCAAAGCAAAAATACAGTCACCCTCATTAGCCACATATTGACATTTACACTCAGGCACACAGAAAATTGTCAGATGCACACCATAAATAATGATCGGAGGGAATGACGAAACAATTATGTTCCTGTTTAAGAGCTCACTCGCACATGACAAGAGGACAACCGGTTGTTTCCAACTGTGGCCAGAGGGTAGCATTCGAGTATGATGGGTTAGTGGGTGGGAGGGGTTGACACCTTTTAACCTTACCATACTGAAATATAGATCATCTAATGGTCTTTTGAAAATCTTTTAATCTTGATTACACTGTTCAAAATTCTTTTTAAACAAAGCATTATCCTTGATAGAGAGAGCGTTAAGAGACAAATACAGACACAGTAAATGTTAAAACGTTCGTCATCGGGCCTCAACATAAAAAAGCAGGCTTTCGTAAAACAATTTTGACTTTACAAGGTTACAAGAAAAAAGAAGCAATTGACAACCTTGATAACAGTCATGTATGTCAAAGACATTATAAGACTTAGTAATGAGCAAAGAACACTGCAAAACATCTCTTCTCATTTTAATACACAACACACCATTTGTTAACGCCCAGCCATACTTTAGGTTCATTTAACTTTATCTCCACCTTGAATTTAAATTTCACCCCCTTATTTTCTGTCAAAATCGCTTTCATATCTTATAATTTTCCAATATTACTATGTATAAAAGAACCATCTTTCTTAGCAAAAAAACCCCAAAATTTAATGTCCTTGCGAATCAATGACTAATTGTTGGCTAAGAAATATCTAGTTTTCAAGGATTTGTTTCTTTCTTCTTGATTTTAATTAATCAGAAACTGCGATGTAGAAATGGATTACACATATATCATTGGAAGTATCGTTCACACAATTGTTAAGCGCTGATCACAAATACAATAAACATCAATTTATTGAGTTAATCGCCCGTGACCTTTAAGCTATTCTTTTCTGCTTCCTCCGCTAGGTTAGTTTGGTTTGTTTGTGCTGCTGCCAATGAGTCATATTAATAAACATTAATCCTGGTCCTCCAGCTATTTGGTGAAGGTCCACGGAATAACGGTGTTGTTGTGTTAGGTTATCTTGCTCATAATCTAGTCTATGACCATTATGAAAATTGTCGGCGATATTATTCAAGGCTATATTACAACAGTCCTCGTTATGAAAGGTTAAGTGAGCTTGTGGATTAGTTGGCAGGACAAGTCTTCATACAATTAATGAATAATGTTCTTGAGCCTAGGAAGAATACCATAGTTATTTATTACACCCCAGGTTACGTTCCTCTCCATAGTGTAAAAGTCCTTTTTACTTTCCATAAAAAAGTGATATAGAGACAGAATATAGCCAATCAAAAAAGTGCTCAGTTATGAAAGGAAGGGTAGCAATGTGACCAGGGAATAACCTATCCTAGGAAAACCCTGCTTATTCTCGTCTCAGTCACTTGTCTAGTACCTTCATCAATCTCTTTAGTTTTATCATTGTCGGGATTTCGCTGGGGATATACCGCAGCATGATCTCCAACCAATTGTTGCACTGGGAGAGATCTCATTTCTTTGGTTACTTGACCAGGTGGCCTAGTTTTCCGTCTGTTGGAACTAGTTCGTGTTCCCAGATCTTGCGTAGAAGGGACTGTAAAACTGTTGCTGTTGTTCTGTCACGGACCAGTCCGTGCCTCTATGTTTTTTAGGTTAGTATAACCCCTTCGCTGTTTGTGAACAGCAATGGTAAAGAATATGTAGTGGAGAGTGAGTGTCAGCGAAAAAAGGGAGATCATTCTAGCGAAACAGGGAGAGAAGCAGATGGCATATGCGGACATAAGAGTTCATAGATGTTGTGTGAGTGTTAGGAGAAGAAGCGTAGATGCCAGAAGTAATTCCTTGCCTAGCCAAGCTTTTTTTTCTCTGTGTACGTGAAATTGGTAGGAGCCCTTCTGATGACCCAGCAGTGTGCGGGTGGATGTACTGTATGCTTCGTGTCGCCAAGAAACTGTAAGTGAAGCATTCAAAGACTGCTGGTGCGATTATAAATGAGCTAATATGATTGTAACTTTGTGTTGACAAACAGAACTGTGAGAGGCGTGTGTTTCCTATATATGATGATAAGAGTTGAGATTAAGAGTTACTTGACTAAGTGTAATTGATCGGGGAAGTGCCCCGGAGTTAAACATTGTATGTTGTATCGTTAGCTGTATCCCCTATAGAATATTGTGTAGAGGCGAGCTATTATTTATGCATTTGTGTTTTGCAGTCTGTAAATCCATGTCTGTAAAGTCATTGCAGCAACGTACTAACATCATATAGACAGCTTCAGTCAATCGTTGTTTTGTGTGTTGAAAGAACGTGTACGGACGTCGTGTGTGTGTTGTTGGTGTGAGAGCTGCGTCTGGGACATGTTACTGGGTGTGCCTTAAAATCTTCTGGTGATGTGCCATCTGGGCATGCTGCTTTGGCACTTTTTATTCTTTTGATAGCTTTGACGATTTTTTTCTTAGTGAAAGGGCTTGTGTTGACATTAAGTTGTTTAGTTTCTGGTAGTATGTTAAAAAAGGACAATGAACGAGAATAATTCAGGATCTCTTCAAAGTGTTCCAACCACCGGTCTCTTTGCTCTGCATTGTTTGTTGTGGTTTTGCGGTTTATTCTTTCATCGACTTTTTGGGTTAATTTTCTTGACTGGTAGCTCTCATGTTATCTCGTTTAGTCACTTCATTTTTTCCTGTATAGCTGTTGTCTCTGCTTCCTGTCATTTTATGGATAAAACGTCTCTTGTCCTCTTTGAAAGACTTCTTCAGTTGGCTTTAAATATTCAGCTCTAAGATCTTCCTTTGCTGATATTGTACACTGATTGAGCTTCTGTATCAGGCCCTTTCTCGATTCAATTTTCGCCGTAGTCTCTGGAGTCATCCATTATTTGTTTTTTTTCTTTCCTTCTTCGGTAGAACATCTGTCATGTCTTTCAAATGGTCTTGAGTGTAAAGCAGTGTTCTACCACTGATTCTTCTGTCATTCCTAAAATGGCTTTATTTTTAATGTCACAGTTTGAAATTTCCTTTGTTTCTTTGTTCTTGAGGTACTGAGTATTAAATTTGGATTGTCTGCCTGCTTGATCAATGAAGACTTAACCTTAATCTGAAAGACTGATACTAAGGGTTGATGGTATGAAACATCTGCTCCTCTTCCTACTCTGAAATCTTGGAGACTCCTTCTCCACTTTCGAGTAAATGTTATATATTCAATCTGGGTTTCCGACTGGCCATCAGGGGAAGTCGAAGTTATCTTGTTGATATTTTTGTGTCGGAACACAGTGCCACCTATGATATGGCCATTTAAAGTGCAGATGTCTGTAATGAGCTCCCCGTTTTCATTGCAGTTGCCGACACCATAACTTACAATGATGAGTTCCCTGTTGAGTTTCTTAACTCCCACGTTGTCATTTAGGTCTCCTTAAATGATCTTCAGATCTCTTTTTGGTGTGCGGTCAAGCAGAGACTGCAAGGAGCTGTAGGTCTTCTTTTCCATCTTTATCTGCTGCATTTGTTGACGCATAGCAATGGAAAATGCTAATCTTCCTTAAAAATCTGTATATATATATATAGAGAGAGAGCCAAAAGTCAGTATTTATCTTGTTAACAGTTTATTTATATTGAAGCCTGTGTTCAACAAACCTTTCTTCATTTATTTATAAACATGCATTACGTTTTTTAATTGTATATCTATGCTTTTGTATTTGAATAAAGTATTATAGCTGATGGGATGGCTGTTTTAATCTCCAACAATATATGATGCTTTTGCTAGCAGAAAAATTAAATCAAGTACAACATCTGTCTCAAAGTTATTAATGCTAACAAATAGTTAAAAATATTCACTGATAGCTAAACTTGGAGCATTTGCATATTTGTCTAATATAAAATTTTGTAAGTTTCTCCAAAAAACGTTAACAAATTTAGAATTTCAGTGCTGACTATTTTTTTCATCTCTGAAAAGGTAACAGATATCATTATCCTCTAGTCCCATATGGAATAAAAGTACTTTTGTCTTCAGAATTAATGTAGCACTCTTATTTGATGCCGATTTCATTTATTATCTTACATGAAAGCCATTGTTTCAAATATAACATGCCAAATCAGAATTTCTGATTACTCTTCCATCCCATTTCCAACAACATTTTGGCATGCATTTGTTAGATATTATTCTTTTATAACAGGGATGCCCAACCTACGGCCCGCGTGCCATATCCGGCCGGCGACGCGAAACTTCTGCCCACAGTGCATGAAATCGGCATGTTAGTAATAAAAAACAAAATAATGGAAGAAGTATTTATCCCTAAATAAGGGCGTCTCTCATTCTTTCTTCGATGAATTTCATTTTTGATTTTCATCTTGGGAGGAAACCAGTGTTTGAGAACGAGGGACGCAGCATTCCACATGGGATTAGTGATCTTTTGATTGGTTAATATCTGAATCATTCGTTAAAAAGATTGAAAATACATACTCCGGATTTTCTAGCAAAGTATAAAACAATGGTAATATGAAAAGGAAACAATACCGAAACAGCGTTTGAATTTCGTCATTTTCCTGTGGAAATCAGGACGGATCAAGAACAAGTATGGCGGCATCCTTGGTTCGAGCCGCGCAGAAAAGATTGCTAAGCTACGTCAAGAAATTGGAGGCTTGACGAGAAAATTTATAAAGAAAAGACAAGAAAATGAGGCGGCGGTAAGGGCAAGCTACCGAGTTGCTCACATTTTGAGCAGAGAAGTGAAGCCATTTTCCGACGGTGAATGCGTAAAAAAAGTGCTTGCTAGCAGTGGTGGAGGAACTGTGTCCTGAAAAGAAGAATGCATTTGAAGCTGTCTGCCTCTCTCTCATGACAATTGCACGGCGAGTGGAAGATATGGGGAAACATCTCCAGTCAAAACTAAGGGACAAAGCAACACGTTTCACAATGTTTTCTATTGCTGCTGACGAGTCAACCGACTCATCCGACACCGCTCAACTCTTGGTATTTATTCGCGGTACAAACAGCGATTTTGAACTTACAGAAGAGTTAGCGGCCATGAGGGGCATGCACGGGAACACCACTGGCGAAGACCTATTCAATGAAGTTTCAGCCGTAGTAGAGGGTCTTGCTCCTTGGGAAAATTTCTGTAGTTTTACCATTCCAAACAAACCTCAATATGAATAGCTGCATGCCATTTACAATATAGTGAGGAGGGTTAGGTAGCCAAAGTTGTACTTATTTTGACAAAACTTAAGTATTGCTACTCTCCTTAATAGTGTTACCTGTTTTTTTAACCATATTTTGTACAGCATTCTAATTTCAGCAAACTTTCTATCCTAGTGTTATTTTATACAGTCTGCTTGTATACCACCTGCCCAAAATTTATTATTCTGATTCCACTGCATTTTTAAATGTGATAAGAACTTAACTGGTGAATTAATTTGTTTCGCTTACCTGATATATTGCACTTGCTTTTTCGGTGCTTAGTACGTATCCACATATCTTTCCAAATAAATCTTTAGGGCTCATAGTTTTTTTGAAGATAGTCTTTCTTCTTCCACGATTAGTTCTGTATCATCTGCTTATTGCTCTATTTTAATTTAAGAGCTGTAGATTTTCATATCTTTTGATATATTGGTTTTTCTAATCAGAATAGCTCGAATTTTTAGGCACTAAATAAAAAAAAGGTGAGATGGCTTCACCCCCTGCCTGCACCCTTTTTTTTAATTCGGTTCATGCTGATAATGTGTCATTCCATGACACAATTATTTTATATTTGTAAACAAGGGGATGATATATACCATATATAGTGCTGGCGGATGCTATGGAGGGCCTCGCAAGACCTCTAAAACATTTAATTCCTAAGGAATTTCTGAATTTTTACAGTCACATTTTTGACATAACAAGATAGGTCCTACACATATTTAATGCCATATGTTTATAGCAGGGAATAAAATATTATTCTATTTATATATCACACAGGTAGACTAATATGAGTATGAACTAAATGAGAAACCGTTGTGCAAATGCCTTGTTTAAAAAAAAGTTCAGTAATTTCAGGCGGCTCATCCGTCACTTGTTGTCAACCTAATTTCGCTCCGTATTTCGATAACTAACAGAACTATCACAGTATTAACAATAAAAAATGCAAAGAACTTAATACCTTATTTCCTTACTTAGCACAGGGCGCATTCACATTTTTAACACGTTCGACAATGTCTTTGCTAATTGTGTTAACTATTACGTGTCTTACATGCTAATCTAGTTTACTACTACCCGTTCGTGGAGATACCCGAATGAAAAAAAGCAACTAATAGACTTCGCCAACGCGTTAGTTATACAATAAAGCACTTATTCAGTGTAATCTCGTCTAATTATCATTATAAAGACTGCATCAATGTACTATTTCCCTGTATTAATAATTCGTTCAATTTCAGCTCAGCAGATGTCAGCTCGTGTAGTTGGTGGCACAGCAGACGCAGGACGTCTAGAGATATTGTACGATGGAACTTGGAGCACAGTGTGTGGCAGTGGATTTGGACAGAGAGAGGCCTTGGTAGCCTGCAGGATGCTAGGGTTTAACAGGTGTGTAGTCTAACCCATTACGATTTAAATTTTAAAAGCTTTCATACCACTAGGCCATCATTTTCTTTCAGTGTAGCACTTGTTTTATATGAGGATTGTAGCCTTATAGTTCATCAGAAACTAAGAAAGAGTAAAAGGCTTGTGATGTGAGTTTTTATTTATAATGAAAAGAATATGGCTTTCGAAGCAACAGTTTGTTTTTTCTTTGTTCCGAAAGTAATTGTAATGTTAGAAGGGGACTAGACTGTAAAGCACGCGGTAGAAACAAAAAGAAGCAACTTACTAAAAGACATCCACGACAATAACGAGCTCATTCTCGTCTCAATGAAAATATAAACACGTTATAACACGACCTTTGCGCTTACCTCTTTCGAATCTGTCTCACCTGTTCTCCCCGGAATAAAAATTCCTAGAATTGCGTGGACCTACATTAATTGAGGGTCTAATTACTTTGATATTTTTGCTTCTACAAGTGTTTTCTTTTATTCATGATTCCTCCACAACCTAATAACGACTAGACACACTAAATCAAGAAACGTTTTAATTGCTTTAAAAAAAATCCAAGGAAATGTAATGTTTTCAACGATTATTAAATTAACAAAATTTTGATTAACTGTTTCATGTATTACATATTTTATAATTTTTTTATATACACAGTATGCCTTAGTAAGTTTTTGAAAATAATGTGTGCTTAAAAAAATCGGATACAGTTAACATTATCAAGAAATTAAAAATTTTAAACATTACCAAAATCTAATATTGTGACAGCTATAACAATCAAAAAACAATCTAATTAAACATCTAAAGTGTTGAGATATAAACTACGGCACGAGTCACGGTAAAGTGTTGGTGTGTGTGCACATGTATTTACACAAGTTAATGTTTGTTCAGTGTAACAAAACGATTCTAATCAACATCGATGTCTTCTCCTGTTTGTTTCTAACGTCGGGCAGCACAACAGCAGTAGCTGTGGGGTCACGCAAGTACGGACTTGGCTCTGGTCCTATTCTGTTCAGTTTAGTGCGGTGTGTGGGGAACGAAACCAGCCTGGCGCAGTGTCAACACTGGGGGCTGTACAGACAGTACTGTGAACATTGGGAGGATGTCGGTGTCTTGTGCAATATTAGTAAGTAGACCAGTAATAGTAAAACATCTACAGTTACTCCAGTATTTTAGTTTTTGTTAAGTTTAATCACCGTCTTGTTAATAATCACGTTATTACTTTGAAATTACTGTTTGTACGAATTAAGTAATTCCGAGAATATTAAACACACATTATTATTGTTGTTATTATAATTATTATTTTTTTAATTAGCTAATGAAAGAAGGAAAGCAATCAATAACAAGTAAAACAAACAGATTCACGTCATGTTTCTGTATTAAGTTTTATCGGCAGATAATAATTTAAAAATGATATAAGGGGTTGTTCTATATCTTACCTTAGCAAACTTTGGTAAAGGAGAATATCGTCAACATAATACAATAAAATATTTGGTAGTGTCTCTTGCTGTTCACGACACAAATATGGGGTTTTTTCGTCGTTGGAAGCAGCAACAAGTAGTAAAAATACACAGTCACCCTTATCACTTACAACTTTACATTCACTTCTAATCACTCGTCAAATTGTTAAACTACCTATGAACTCCTACTGCTTATAATAAAATATAACAGGCCTTGAATTATGTTAGTAACATAACCCTGACTTGTGATGTAATAAGTGAAAACTTATCTATTACGATTGGTGTAAAGCTTTCCCACTACAGTAGTGTCGTACAACACATCGCGCTTTGCTTGAATGATTGAAAACAAAAGGGAAAAAATTCTCCGAATAGTCAGGATTTAATCTAGTATGAATTACGTCCCTCTAACCCAGGGGTGGGCAATTAATTTTCCCAATGGGCCGCATGAGAAATTGGGATGGTTTTAGAGGGCCGGACTAATATAGTTAACTCAGTTTTACCCAATACTGTATATATAGTATATATACTGGCGGGCGGGCCAGCGGGCGGGCCGGTCAGAGACAGGAGGCGGTACGGATCCGGCCCGCGGGCCGGCCTTTGCCCAGGTCTGCTCTAACCGCTGAAAAGGTCGACCAATCAGGTACTTCGTTATGTTTGAAAGTAGACAAGGTTTAGTAAACCAATCGCCATTTTTGCAGTAGTTGCTGGTTAGTCAATTCGACATGGATATTTACTCAAACAACTGCGAATTACAAGAAAACAGTAAGTAAAAAAATACTAATGTCTATTCTAATAAAATGCGTGTATTCTGGCAATATGTTTGCCTATAATGTACAAATAATTTTTAGAGAAATTTGGAACTTTTGGCATTATTTTTTCCGTTTTCTCTCTGTTCTTTACAGCTACAATCTTTTATTTTTTTATTTAGCAGAAGAAAAAAAAACCGTATAATTCTTAAAAGTCACACAACGTAAGTGTTTAAAAAAGCAACTATCGTTAACAATATACAATATAATAAGCTTTATTGTGTATTGCTGTTCACAATACATATATTGTTTTTCTTCGTTAAAAGCTTCAATAAGTAATACAACCACAGCAGTAATACAGTCACACTCTTCACCCACACGAAACCTCAGCTGTCGCAACAGCTTTCTTGCAACAATGTTGGTGTTTATACCGACAGAATACTTTCAATCTAGCATTGTATTAGTGAATCTATAGCTTTTCGTCTGTTCTATCTTACTGCTAGTAGTAAGGGATGTGAGTGAGCAGGTTAGCATTTACTCGTATTGTTAACACTCGTATTGTGAGAACTCGATAGCACTAAAAATCTTTCTTCAAATCGCAAATTTCATTTCTTATAACGAACAAAAATGCATGCCAGTAAATCTTCATCCTGTAGCCAATCTATCCATAGCATATCTTTTGCAAATGTAACTGGCAAAAGAACGCAAAATGTCTCCACACTTCATTGGCGTAGAGGTAAAGCATACATCTGTCCCTCATTTCCTTTCCTTGCTTTGTGTGTGAAAGAATAAAGAAGATCAACAATTACATTGACTAATGTTTTACACATGAACTTCTCCATGAAGTATAGGGAGAATGGTCACTGTCCTAAAGTCATTTAGTTCTTTTGCATGAGACATTTTGGTGCTGGAACATTGTTTAAGGTCTTCGACAAGAACTGACAGTTCAAGAACACATGAAAAAGACTTACGTTCATAAACACTAGCTGCCGGGCACAGAATCTGAACATCACCTCGTCTGATTAGAGGAGCTGAAAAATGTTATTTACGCCAACAGAGATGTTATGCCATTTTTGTACTTTAAAATATTACACGGTTATTGGACAAGAAGACCAATTTACAACCATGATAACAGTCATGTATGTCAAACAATTCAGAAAACTTGGGCATAAAAAGCCCACAGCAAAACATCTCTTCTCATTTCGTTATGGCGCCCACCATTTTGTAAACTCCTAATTATACTTAATCTCCATCTTGAATTTAAAGTTTACTCGCTTACATTTTGTCGAAATTGCTTTTATGTCTTATACCTTTCCAATATTACTGTGGATAAAAGCATTCTTTTTGGAAATAAAGAAAACTTTATTGTTCTGGCAAATCCATGGCTTATTGTTAACTAGGATTTATCTAGTTCTCAAGAATTCGCTTATTTCTTCTTGATTTTAATTAATCAAAAGCTGCGGTGTAGAAATGGATTTCACATATATGTGTCATCATGGTAAGTATCGTTCACACAAAGGTGATTACAAATACAATAAATATTGGTTCATTGAGCTAATCGACTGTCCCAAGAACGTGATTTTATATATAAATATAAGTAACATCTCTTTACGAGGTGATTTTTTTGTGTCATGTAATCTTAAGCTGGTTAGGATAAAATAACAGTTGCCTTAAGGGTGAAACTTGTGGGAGATTTTTTAAATGGTGTTGGCCATGCGAGAGGAGGTAGGAGTACACGCCGTGTTGACAACTATCGGTAATCAGTCGCCTCTAATCATTACATCGATAGGTGTGTGGAACAGAGGTTCACAGTAATAGGAGGCGACTAACCGCGGTTAGTTATAAGCACTGCGTGTACTTATACCTTTCCTGGCATAAACGAAACTCTTTTATTTGTACAGTCTGAAAACTTTCTGCCTTTCAGTCGTAAGCTTTCCTTCATTTTTACAGATTGCAGAACTTCTTGTCCTGTATACGTGGTACAAACGATAAGCAAACTAATTCCGTGTCTTACAGGAGCAAAATCACTTGACCTTCTCGCTGTCACAAACACTTTGAGTTCATGTAGACACCTCGACATGTAAGCCTTCTTTACTTAACCAAATAATTTTGCCTCTTTTGTAAGCCTATATATGTTTAATGAAATAAAAAATAAAACTATACTGCAGCAACTACTAAAAATAAAAAAAAACGTAAAAAATAATTTCCAGGTGTGTATTGTGTGACTGGAAAACAATCGGTTTTAAAATGTTTTGAGCAAATTCGTGAGTCCGGTGCAGGGACTAAGTTTGAACGGAACCTTTGAACAAAGCAGAGATCTTTATATACAGTTCTCTGAACAGAGTTTGTCCACTGATGTTTTTTCCGTTATGTTTAGTATTTCTTAAATAAGTACTAATTAGCTCCATCGGAATGTCGAAGACAACATTCAGCAACAGCCCATTGTGCCCTGATCTATTTTTTCTATCGAGGATGATATCTTTTCTCTTTGAATTCAACTCCTTCAGAAGACATACTTCCCTTCCGTCACTTTTTGTTCTCTCGACAAATCCAGGAGAAAAATATGAATATATATTATAATCTCTTGTGCATCCTTGTTATAACATACCAACGGAATGTGTTTTTGTAATACTTATGCTCTGTTTCTAGCGGTTTTTGTTAAGGATTAGTTGTTGCTCTTTTAGGAACCCCAATCAGCCAATAATAGTTAAATTCCAAGTGAAGAAACGTGGGATCAACCGTGAAAATGGAGTTGAATTTCTTTGAAACATCGGAGATAAGATGATCAGTGATCCTGGCATTGGTACATGGTACAGGAGTGCAGAGCAGCTGAGGGAATTTCCTCCGATGGTACTAACGATGGAGGGAGATGGACAGCAGTGGTGGTATATTTACAACAATGCTGTTGTAACACTGTTCATGTATATCAAAACCCACGCCTAAACTGGTTGAATTCCTGGTGATAGTCCATAGTAATAGAAAAGCCAAGCCCGCTGACACATAAACAAAAAAAAAAACAACATTGTCACCATCGTCCTTATTTAGCTAAGTCTCGGTGAAAGCAGAGAGACACGTTGTTTTGAAGTCCAGCAGACATCTGTTATATGTCTGGAGCTCATAGACTTTTTGGGGATGGATTGAGCTTTAGACAGCAAATCACACGACAAAGGTGAAGGTCTACGCCTGCCGTTGAGATCGTATTTTCTTAGCCAGAGCTGAAGTTGTCTCCTTTCCTCTATCGCTGAATTTGCGGGTGATTTCGTGGTAAGATTTCATTGTTAAAGTTTAAAGAATCGAAGTGGAGATTAACTGAAAAAGGAAGAGTGCACGGACTTACTCACGACTATATGAGAAAGTGAACGCCCGCCATCTTGTTAACCAGTTACACATGAAGGTCTGGAAAAACACAAGGACAGCAGAAACAAGCACATGGCATGATGTATACCCGCGGTTGTCAAACTGTGGGGTTTCTTATACCGGTATTAGTGAAATTAGCTTACATTGCTGGCTAAGGGGGGCGCGCGGACGTACCTTTGTTCGTCAGGGGGCGTCACTAGTAAAAGGTTGAGAACCGCTGATGTACACAGTAGTCTTCTTGTTATGTTCGCGACATGTGAGTGACTTTATTGTTCATAATGCTCCCCTGCAGTATTATATTATCCTTTGCGGTAAAAGTAACACGACTGTCAGCCACATTACACAACATTATTAAATTTTTGTTTACAAAACTGAGTTCACCAAACACTTTCTGTCACAGTTAACACTTTGCCATCTAATGTTCCCATCCATTCAACCATACAATCAGCATACACTTGCTGTCCGTAAGTTGTAAAGGGGTTAAAATACTCTCAAAAACACGGAAAGGTAAGTGACAATAGTCTTAACGGTATTTCAAATAAAGGACTTAGGAAGATTTTTGTATGGTATGGAAAAAAGGTTACATGCGGTGTAGAAGTTCTAAGTATAAATTACTTTGCTGTAGTAAAATGACTCAGTTTAACAGATAAAAAGTACTTATAAGAGCAATTAGAAAAATTATACATAATTTTATGACGTTTTCTTAATAGTTGGAATAGAAAATGACCTTGCAGTGTTTTAATAACTTTAAAATTTACAATTTATAAAGTGTTTCTAATAATTGTTTTATAGTTTTAGGCAGTGCAACCAAGGAAACATTTTTCGGAACATGATTTTGCCCAGTTTTGAAAGATAGGAAATGATTATGTCACAGCAGGAGAAGATTAAAGCTGTTTACTAAACAGTCATATAGATTCTAGAGGATAGGAACTATACTAGTACTAAACAGTCAGCTACTTGCTAATCTACTTTACTATTACCCGTTGTCGGAGATACCCGAATAAACGCACCGACTAAAAGACTCCGCTATTGCATTAAAACAAAAACATTTACAGTCAAATCGTGTCTATATAATAATAAATAGCTTAGCACATTGTATTTATTCACTGTATTATTAATTCGTTCAATCTCAGCTCAGCAGATGTCAGCTCGTGTAGTTAATGGCACAGCAGACGCAGGACGTCTAGAGATATTGTACGATGGAACTTGGAGCACAGTGTGTGACTTTGTATTTGGACACGAAGAGGCCTTGGTAGCCTGCAGGATGCTAGGATTTAACAGGTAGGTAGTCTTTTTGATTATGTATAAAAAGCTTTTATCTGATTTTCCTCTAGAGGAATACGTTTGTTTAATAGGAGGGTTTTAGCCTTTAAATAAATTGGCTGCTAAATAAAAGTACAAGTTTTTTAAAGTTAATTTCGTTCTTCAAAAAAAGAAAGCTTTAGAAGCACTAAGGTTTTCTTATTTGAAAAGTAACAATGAAAGTAGAAAAGGGACTAGACTGTAGTCCAGGTGGTAGAAGAGAAGTGAACTTACTTAATGACATATCTTAGAATAGCTAGATATCATCTCGTTAACAATCTGAGCATGTTATGCACGACACTAATGTTTTTTTCTTGAAAAGCAGCTACCAAGAAAAATGTTTTAGAATTACGGTGACCTGTATTAGGTTCTAGTTTTAACATTAGTGCTATTGCTTCTCTAAGTGTAATCTTTTACACACGATCCCCGAGTCTGTCCTACATAAATCTAATAATTCATATCTTAAATGTTGCATAGGATGGGGAGTGAAAAGTGTCCTTGTTGATTTTCTTGGGGTGAGAATATTTTTTTTTTTTTTTGCAGATACTTTATGACAGCTCGAATTTCTGATTTTTCCCTTTTCAGGTTTGTCGCACAACCTTTGACCTTTGGAATGGTCTCACGTGCACATAATTTGAAACATAAGTCTGCAGTAGTTTTTAAAAATAGTTTTACAAGAAATAGCTTTGAAAAGCATTAGTCCAAGAAAGTACGGGTGGGCGAGCATTTGAGTACTAATCGCGCAAGTAAAAAAAAACCCACACACACCTTATTGTCGACATTTCCCAGATTTGTAGGAAGATGCTTGAATTTGTGGGTGGAGGGGATGACAGTGAACGACAAAAAACTCTAAACAATTTCAAGGAAGGATGACTGTTCCTTTGATTCCTACACCTTTGTTACATCGCTAAAGCCATGTACAGGCCTTGAATTACAATGATTTTGGTGAGCAGTACGCATGGACTCAGTATTAACTCATGCGACCTAGGCAGAAAAGAGTTAAAGAAAGCTTTCAAAATATTCTCCCCCAAAAAAACATGTAACCCGTGTGTTACTTTTAAAAACAGGCTTTTCTTAAGATGCCTAAAATGCACATTAAACCCTTATTCAGAAGATGTAAATTATTGCTCAGGAAGTGAGGTCGCACTAAATCATGTACACACTTACTTCTTATTCTGGGTTCTCACATCTCATAGCGCAACAGCAGTAGCCGTGGGGTCAAACAAGTACGGAGCAGGCTCTGGTTCTATTCTGTTAGAGGACCTGGACTGTGTGGGGAACGAAACCAGCCTGGCGCAGTGTCAATACTCGGTGCTCTACAGACACTACTGCTATCACTGGGATGATGTCGGCGTCATGTGCAACATCAGTACGTAGATCAGTAAATATTATACATTTACAGTTACTGCAGTATTTTATTTCTTTCGTTTAAAATTTCATTCCTGTGTTGTTAACAGTCGCTTCATTAATTTCAATGTACTGTTTGTTTGAATTAGTTAAGAAATTAAGTACTTTCTAGAGTGTGTTATACGTATTATTATTATTATTATTATTATTATTATTATTAAAGACAGAAAACAGCAAAGAACGTGTAAGCCAAGCAGATTCATGTGAGGTTTCTCTTCAAGTTTTATCGGCAAAGAAGAATTTAAATATGACACGAGTGGTTGTTATATCTTACCTTTACAATCCTTCGTAAAGGAGAATATGGTCAACATCAAACAGTACAATATTCTGTAGTGTCTCTTGCTGTTAACAAAAGAAATATATTTTATTTCTTTGTTGGAAGTAGCAACAAGTAAAAGCACGACACAGTTACCCATATCACCAAAAATTTACATTCACTTTAATTACTCAGCAAATTGTTAGAGGAGCATTATAATTAATGCTAAATTTAGGCATCAAACATAACATAAATCAATACACCTACACCTACATGCAGGTATACGTGATTAAAATATACTTCATTGTATTAAAGTTTGTCTTCAATTTAGAGACTTCTTTCTCCCATCTTTACTTTCCGTGCTGGACTGTATTTACGGGGATGGTTTATGTGAGTTAGTCTCGGTACACGCCTTAACACTTGTTTCCAAGGGTAGCACTCCAATAGCACTCCTATGGTGCCTGTCAGCTAGGCTACTGCTTGACCGACTCTATATACCTGAAACCTTTCCTGCCTTTGTATGGTCTGGATCTTTCTACGTAGATAATTCCTTTTTTGTCGCTTTCTCGCCATCTGTCGCAATTTCATTCTCTGGTTGTCCGTCCACGTATTTCTATTGGTGTCTACTCTGGACTGTTTTCTCAAATTATCCTTCTATCCGTTCAGAATTGTGGTCTGCCTGCTTTTCAATGTCAGCGCATTGCGAAGCATCGAGAAAGGTGATCAGCTCTCTCGTTGATTTACGAGGATCGCTTCCTCCGGACGGTGGCTCAGTTTTCCTTGCCGCACACATCTGCTCCTCTACTGCCTCGTCTCCCATTTGTTCGAGTTGTGTCTTTTGCTGACTGCGGTTCCGTTGCCCGTCGCACTTCTTTCTGCCGTCACGCATACTTCTTAGTGCCGTTGGTCTTGCCCTCCTTTCTATGAGTCTCTTACGTTGGCCGACCGCACTTGTCTGCTATTTTTCTGCATAAATCGCATGCCTTGATATACCGTTTGACATCATGTTCGAAGCCGGGTTAGTACTGTGATATAATTACACGACCATGGGTGTCTTTCATTGGATGATTAGGGCTACACAAATACTCGTGCGACTGTCGCTTAACTCAATCTCCCCTCGACGTCGATACAACCATAAGTTTGATCACCCTTCCTTCTCTTTTCATCATCCATTAAAAAATGCTTTCTTTATGACAAACCATTTTTTGCAATTCTTCGTCTACATGCTTGCGCCGATCACGGCTGCTGTCCTCTACCTGAAAAGTTTTTTGTCTGAGTTGGTTTCAGTCGACGTTTTAGCGATTGATGTGCCTGGGTTGGTCGCACTTTTGTCGAGGGTAGCAGACCCCGCCACTGTGAGGTGAGCTGGCTGGTGAGGTTACACGACCTGTTTATATCCCAATATTACCAGTCGAAGTGAGCCTTTGTAACATGCTGCTATAAGCTTTCCTTTGACTTTGTGAACAGTTCACGTCAACATATGCAATAGCTCCTTCCTCCATGGTTGTTACACCTAATGCCCACTACCTCATGTCATGTCCTTTGGTGTGGCTAAGGTCGCATCAGCTATGAGAGGGAACTCACTTCACCAATCCATCGCGATTTTGTATCCCTTGTCGTTACCTGTACCTGTAGTGGTTGAGATAGGCCGGATCCCTAGACCTGTTGTAATGTGCAACTCTGCTCGTGCCTTCCACTGACTTTGTGACAGTGTTTAGCAAGATGTAGCGGCTTGTTACACAGGTAGCATAACTCGGACCGTCCCTACTCGTGTTTGTTTGGGTAGCAGTTAAGTATGATGAGTTGGTGGGAGCAATTTGACAACTTTCAACTTCACCATCCTGTATAGATCATCTAATGTTCTATTGGAAATCTTTTTACATATTGATTGCAATAATCAAAATCGTTAGTAAATTGTTAAGCTATTAATAGAAGAGAACCTGTTTGGTGGTCTGTTCGGTCCTCATCTTGTACGCTGTTTACTGCCAGGTTTTTACGGTTTATCTTGATTTGAACTTTTCCCTTCTGTGAGCTCATAAGGTGTGGTGTGGGGAGTTACTTAGCCTTACTTGAGGTACACAAACAGGTTCATATCTGTACTGTCGATGACAGATCATTGTATTTTTGAGAAATTAAATGCTGTTTTTAAACGTTTTTTTTGTGTGAAAAATACATGGTCATAGAGTGTAGAATAATCTACATACAGTAACAGTTTTGGATTTTATTTTCTTGTATTTCTTTAGGTTTCCTGGGTAAGAATCGCAACAATTTCCTTAAAGTCTCCATATTGTCACAGCTGCCATTCGCATACAAAATTACTAATTCCGTCTTAATGCCATAAATACCTTATCGTTGTATATCGGTTGGTCGAAATCTTGGCCACTCGAGCAGTCAGTGGCTTTTCTATGATAGTTAAATAAGGACCTATCTCATTTTATTAACATTTAATTTGATGGAAAGGCTGTTTATTTTATATATTTTGTTTAAAGTAATAAAAAATGAATTGAAAAGACGTAGAAAAACAAATCATAAAAAGAACTCATTACAGGGTGTACCATGTATAACTGAAATTAAGTAATTTTTGTAACTACCTTGTCTAGTACAAAATTGGTGATTAAACATAGTAATTTACCAATTTAGTTGACTTTGATAGGTGTTCTTTTATTTGCATAACCTTTGTAAAGTTACAAAAACAAGTTTAATGTGTGTGTGTGCTTGAAATGCGTGATGGTCTATCATTTTAAGAATATTTAATCACAATTGTAAAATTAAACATTTTTTGATCTTTAATTATGAATGAAGGCATAGAGATAACACGAATCGCAATACGAGTTTTCTTTGTCTGAAAAGGTAATTAATTTAGACGATATTTATATCATAGTATAAAATATTTTTATCCTTAGAGTTAAACTAACATAGACTCAATGAGCAACCATGATGCAAACGACTTGTTCTTGTTTCCTCGTCATTTGTCTGAATGCTATTCTCTGACCATCCGTCCACGCATTTCTGGTGATATCTACTCTGGACTGTTAACCCAAATTATCCTTCCATCAGTTCAGAGTTGTGCTCTGCCTGCTGTTAAATATTAGCGCACGGCGAAGCATCAAGACAGGCGCCAAGCTCTCCCGTCCATCCACGAAGATAGTTTCTCTTGGTGACTACAGTGCCGTTGCCCGTTTACCATCTTTCCACCGTTCTTAGCGCCGTCGGTCTTGACTTCCTTGGGTCAGTCGCTTACGGTGGATGACCAACAGTTACAAGAAGAAACAAACCAATTTATAATCCTGAGAAAAGTCATGTACGTTCAACAAGTCCTAAATATTGGTCTGTAGCAAAGTCGACAAGAGGACACCTTTTCTCTGTTTGTCACATAACCCAAAATTTTGTTTACTTTCAGCCTCACGTTTGTTACGAGCACTTTAACTTCATCTAACTTGGAAAAATAGTTATGTAGCTGTCAATAATTGGCTTTATCTCATGACTTTACTTAGTCACACGATAGGTTGTAAAAATGAATTACACATATCTATTCTATCTGGTTATAAGTATCTGTGGCTCAAGCGATGATAACCAATACAATGAAGGGCTTATATCCCATCTCAGAAACATTAACTTTTAAAACAAAGTAACATCTATTCAAAGGGTTGAGTTTGCTATATGCAGACAATCGAGAAATTATATTAATGAAGAAGTAATATAGAACTTCATGTTTCTCTGTTTGATCACAATTCAAACTAATGGTGGTTGCAAGCTAAGTGTATATCCCTGGTTTTGGTGCTCCCTATTAAATATCATTTAACTACACATTTTATTTCTGAGGTTGTTTAATTCACGCCTCTCCTCTGATTTTTGTTTTCTTCTCGCTATGTATTATTTAATTGAATCAGCGCAACAAACAAGATTACTCTCGTTGTTTCGCTACCAGTAACCTTATTAGATCTGTTACACAACTGTACCTGTGGTATGAACAGGAACATTTGTGACCTGGCACATCTGTCATCCTATATGTCACTCAATAAACAACACGATTTGGCTCAAAGCAAACGATACTGTGTTATTCTCAAATCTGATCTGTTAACTTCTCTAACTAGCAATGAAGTGTTTAGTATTTCTTCAAGCTGACACAGGTGATACATTATGAAAGCTAACCGTTACAGTATGTCGACTGCCTTTGAAGTAAAATATTTAGTATGTATTTCTAAACAACTGATATATTTAAGCATTGACACAGAATTGTGAAACAAAATTTAGTAAAATGATGTATATTAGCTACTAATTACCAACTCAACGTCATTGTATGCTTTTGTAATGTTTATACAACAGATTAAGTTAAGGGCAAAGATAAAATATATATTGTAACTTTGTCAGCTGACCAGATGACAGCACGTCTGGCTGGCGGGACTTCACAGGCAGGACGTCTAGAGATATTTTTCAACGGAGAATGGGGCACAGTGTGTGAGAATCAGTTTGGACAGGACGAGGCTGAGGTAGCTTGCAGGATGCTAGGATTCAAAAGGTGTGTAACTTCTTCTAAAGTATATAAGAGAATGCTACGTGTAATTATTCTTGTTGCAACATTAAATACTATTTACATTATTACTGTGTCAGATGTGTTGAACTTAGACATAAAGTTTCTGAAATATGTAAAGGGCTTTAAGTCGTGGTCCTTAAAGATTCCTTTTTTGTTACCACCTGATGTCTGGACACAGTTTAAAAATCGCGATGTATGCTATCTGATTGAAGACCTCAGTAACATGAATAGAATGAAGAACTAATCTAACACACAAAAAAGCTGTGTGCAGTATTAAAAAAGACCTTTTATATCGGACGAATATTTAATGACATTACAAACCTGTTTACAGTTATAAGAGAAGAAAGCAGTAAAGGACAGAAAGGACATCTTGTTTTTAAAGGATTTGCTATTGTCGCATTGACTTGTACATTTATGTGAAGTAATGCTCACTAATACAAATGTCATTCCTCTCTTTAATAATTACATGTGAACCATTATTTATGGACAGCAGTGGAGCAGCAGCTGTCAGCTCCCGTAGATATGGAAAAGGTTCAGGTCACATTCTGCTTTACAAGGTGATCTGCCAGGGAACAGAAACCAGTCTACAACAATGTCAGCATGACCCCCTGTACACCAAAAACTGTGATCATTCGGATGACGTTGGCGTCGCCTGTAACATCAGTAAGATACTCGTGTCTTTACTATGACAATTATCTTAATGAGCTTACTAAAAGCTTTTGTCGTTGTTGTTGTTGTTGTTGCTGTTGCTGTTGAAAGTGAAAGCAATGATTTCGCGTGTTTGCGAGATGGGACTCATAGCAAGACATAAGTGTTTTTGGTGAAAGGAAAGAGAAGGGACGCTTTTAGTGGTGCTGTAGGTGCTGCTTACTTCTGTTTATTTTCTTCACTTTGTGGTGTTTAGGAGGTTCGTCAAGTCTGTTTCGGTGGTGATCTGCGTTTGTGCCCTCTTACGTGTTTTCAATCTGTGAGGCCTTCGAAGCTTGAGTTTGTGGTGAATTGTGTCAAGAGTTGTCAGTATGACAGTTTCTCTGTAAAGACTGATGTCTGTTTTAGGAGTTTGCTGCAGATAATGATGTTTTGGGATACTATATTCCTTCTCTAGTTGTGTTTTTCTCTGGGTCATGACATCTATGACATATATATTTATTAATGATGCACAAGTTATTTATCTTGAGCTTTGTTTCACTAGTAATTTGGTTTTGCTATTGTTCTTTGAGGTATTTTGTAAGCTCATAGTCTATCTGTGGGTGTGGGAGTACCAAGTATTTGGATGTTGTAGGGGGTTAAGGAGCTGCATTGTTTACTTCTACATACCTTGTTATGTTTTATAAAGCAGCCAAACCTGACACATTTACAAAGGGACGCGCAAACTGAACGCATCATGTACGGAGATTAAAAAAAAAAATACAGTTAACAAAATCTGAAGAAAAATTTTATCTACAAAACGAAACAATATAAAGCAAGTGTTATTAAAGAGAAACATACATCAACAACATAACAAGCAAGCAAGGAATACAATTTTTACTGTCAATTCTAGGCCTAACGGTTGCGATCTAAATATCTGCGGTGGTAGGTATAAACCTCTATGCAGCGCATCCACACTACCATTACTTAATTTTTCTCCTTGTATCAAAATTAATAAATACTGATAGTGACCTTATAGAAGTAAAAGTTCTAGAAGAAAACGTCAGATGAATAGTGACACAACTAAGTTGTATAAAGTACTGCCTATAGTTCTAGTGGAATACCTCTTGGAAGAGAACAAGAATTTTATGGCTGGTCAAAATGGGCAAAATTACATTGTCAATATAATAAACGGCAATAATTTTATCACTAACCCCAAGTCTGTTTCCATTAAAAAAAAAGCCCACCTGTGTAGCACCTTAGTTACACTAATAATGGGGCATTTTGTATTTTAGTCTTGAACATTATAATTCAAATCCATTGCTGGCTACAATAGTCTTGTTCTACACAGTCATGGACTTTTTTATAATGCATAAAAACCGTTTACAAGCAAAAAAATGTGCCACGAAGTTGTTGATGCCTCTGTTGCTAAGCATCAGTAGTTCACATCGTTCAGGTTTGTCATGGTGTTTCTGTTTGACTGTGGTCTTTGGTCTGCAGGCCACTAGGTTCATCTCCGCACAGGAAAATGCTGTCTCTAGCAGATCATAATTATCGTTATCGTTATCATTATCATTATAATTATCATTATCATCGCGAGCAGTATTGTAAGATAGGTTCCTGTGATTGATGTTTATATTTTCTTGTGGTTTTTTTTTGTGGTGTTCTAGTCTTGCTGAGTTTGTATCGTAGTCTTAGCCTGTAAGCTAAGCTAGTCTTCCTATGCTAATTATCACTTTACTTATAAGACTTGAGCGGTTCAGCCGTCGCTCATTCTATTTTTTGTTGTTGTCGCTCTGTCTCTACTTAGAGAAAGAAATGTTAAAAGAATTGTTTTCTGGGCTTAAAACATTAAGCGGAAATAGTGTTGTCAGGTGTACTTTTTCATAAATGTTTCTCCAATGTTTTTAACATTTATGTTTGTGAGTATGTCAGCCTGATTGTGGTGTCCTTCTTTGTATACCGGTCTCTGCCCTTCCCAGTTTAACCCAGCTTTACATTGAGGTCGTCGGTGTTACAGTGTGGAATTCTTGTTGTTTTAACGGGATTTATGCAGTTCTACCGGAATAAGAGGTGTTAAACATAAGTCGTCTTCATAAAGAAGTAGCAATAACGCTTGTGGGCCAGGTACAAATTGGTAGCTGCTTTAATAAATAAGTTTACTATCTTTGTATTAGCATTGTTAATAATTAGAAAATGAAAACACTTGACGGCAGTTAAGGTCATGCACCTTCCCTAAACATTTAGTTAAAGAAGTGTCTTTTCGGAGACTCATGGCACGATTAAGTATTTGAATCAGTTAATAGACAGTAAATACAACTTTATTAGTATTCTGCACAATGTCGCATTTGATTTATGTGTACATATTTAAGTATTTTACAGTGTGCGTTTTATGGTCAAATTAAAAAAAAACTTCCCCTTTTTTCTCTCTAGTATATCTATTTCACGTCAACCTATAACAAGCCCAAAAATACGACTTCATGAAACAATGTGTAACAAACATCAAGATGTCGTTTGTGTGTTTTAGCTAGTAGTGACAGATTTAATTTTTAATATTTAAATTGCCAGCTGACCAGATGACAGCACGTCTGGCTGGCGGGACTTCAGAGGCAGGACGTCTAGAGATATTTTTCAACGGAGAATGGAGCACAGTGTGTGACAATCAGTTTGGACAGGAAGAGGCTGAGGTAGCTTGCAGGATGCTAGGATTCAAAAGGTGTGTGAGGTTTCTTTCTTCAAAGCATATAACTGAAGGCTATTGTAATATTTTTGTACAATAGAAGACTATTTACATTATTAATGTATCACATGTGTTTCACTTTAAAGTAAAGATTCTGCAATATTTAAACGGCTTCAAATCATGATGCTTAAAGATTTTGTTTCAGTTGCATAAATATATTGCTGCACTATTTTAACACAGAACAAATAGAGTAGTGTTGAATGTTTAAATTTTTAGATTCCAATGAACCCATGATGAAATTTCAAACCTGATTATAATTGTCAAAATAAAAAACGAGAAATAACAAAGTGTGACATTTAATTGCAATTATTCGCTTTTGTCGCATTCATTAGTAGACATATGTTAAAATGAAGGGTTTTATGTTTCCTATACTTACATAGTAAAACATTATTTATCGAAAGTGGAGGAGCAGCAGCCGTCAGCCCCCGTAGATATGGACGAGGTTCAGGTCACATTCTACTTAATAACGTGGTCTGCCAGGGAACAGAAACCAGTCTAGCACAATGTCAGCATGGCCACCTGTACATCAGCGACTGTGGTCACTCGAAGGACGTTGGCGTCGTCTGTAACATCAGTGAGATACTTGTGTCTATACTCTGGAATTATCACATTGTGCTTTCTAAAAGCAGCCAAACCTTACTGTCGCGAACCTGGGGCGAGGTCCGTAGATTTGGTAGGGGGTACGATTTCTATTACCGGTCCAACACACCATCTATACCCCCACCAAATCCCGTCGACACTTACCGCGTGCTACCACACTAAATTGCTTATTAATTATCAACTTTTAGTTAGCTCGAGCCCCCAAGCACGCATACCCCAATGAAAACACAAGGCAATTTAGGGTGTTAAAAGAACGTTAATTATTATTGCCAAACGACAAAAGAAAGAATACACAAGAACAGGAGGGTTTATATACTACGTGTTTCTCTATCCTAACTCGTTCTAAAGGTCGTCCCGGTATCTAATTGTTTCCCTTACTCCTTGTCCAGATAGCTAGTGAGCCAGATCTAACCTTAAAATTAAGTATCACACACCTCTCTGCTCACACACTCTCCCCATACACTCCTTACGCATACGCCACTTAGCTGTGTCAAGCTTTGGTTGTGTAGGGACTGTCTCGCAGGACACACACACACAACGGTCACTGGTATTGCCCACTGGCTAGCGTCGTATGGAGAAGTCTCTCGTCGCGCCACAGAAGAAATATTATTCCAGACTTCGGTCTTCTGTTGACTGGTGCGCGACGAGAGGAGTATGAAGAAGGTGCACCTCAAAAGGTCGCCAGTAGTCCTGACGACCTCCGCGTGGAACGCCGCACCGATCTCGGTGGCCGGAGCAACTTGTTGAGTTGTTGTTAGGTCGAACAAAGTTGCTCTGGCGTACGTGCAGGTACGACGGTGAGGCTTAGCTCAGATCTAGGGAGATGTCCTTTTCTCTGTGGTTTGAAGCAGAAGCCCAGCTAGCCGTTACGTGGCTATCAGATCGGACGAAGTTACTCTCCTGCACGCCAGGGACGACGGTGTGGCTTAATTTACCTTCGAGGACGATGTCCTTTTTCGCTCAGAGGTTATTTCGTCTGAAGCTTGGTGGAAGGACAACTGCACACAAAGACTTGAGACACGAAAGTCACGGAAGTCTTCCCCTCAGAGGTTTTAGCACAAAAGCCCAGGTTGTCGTCTAGATCTTTCTTTTCTAGTCGAAACGCTCAGCTTGTAACTCTCGATCTTTCAGTCCCGTAACCGTCTTGTTGGCCAGTCATACCACCTGACACACCACAACCAATCACGCCTCACAGCCACCACGAGCTTAAGCTCCCACCCGCACCCGCGTAAATGACGCAATTTCTCTCTATGACGTAATTTCTAGAGAGAGAAATTACGTCATATCTAGAATAAAATAGATGTGCAAACACACACTACAGCGCTATCCCACTCTTTCACGACACTTACACATTTTTATAAAGTACTAATGGATACGCCTAATTCATGCATCATGCACGAAGACTAATCATAAATCACAGTGACAAAAGGAAGCAGCAGATTATCTACAAATTTCACACAATATAAAGCAAATGGGAATCAAAACTATGCTGCGAAAACATAATAAGCAAGCCAATACTAAACTAATCACTGCAAAAAGTAACTAGGGTGGTTAATAAGTTATTAATTAACCTCACCCAAAAAGAGGAGCCATAGCTAAATTTGTTTCTTTTAATATTACCCCGTCACTTATTATAAAACTGGAAATGAAAAAATTCAGAAAAAGAGACCCGAGCAGTTATAAAGCATCTTTAAAAGAAAGGCATTAGACCCAAAGAATATCACAAGGACATGGTACAGACACTTGCTGAAGACTCCTTTCTATTCAATTTTTGGCTGCTGAATTCAAGCGTGGCAGAGTCATCATAGATGACCGTCGGTCCGGTCGCCATTAAACAGACACCACTGATGACCAAATTAGTGCCAATTACCGTATGGTTTCGCATGATACAAGTCTAACTGTCCAGCAGAAAGCTAAGTCCATAGCCATTACTTCGGGCTTAATTCATACTTTGTTAACAAATATTTGGGGATAAGCAAGCTGTCTGCAAGATGGCACCTGGGATGATGACACCAATGCAGAAACTGCAAAAGGATGACATTTCCAGGACACATCTGACCCGCTTCCATAATGACCTTAAGAATTAACCCCGTTGATTAGGAACTCAAAATAAAACTTGGGCCTAGCACTTCTAACCCTAATCTAACATTCAAAGCAAATAGTGAACACACTGTACGTGGTTCCACACCCACACAGAAATTTAAACAGGCAGTGTCTGCTGGCCAGTGGATGTATTTTGTTGTTTTGGATCATGATAGACCACCTGGGAAAGTGAAAAACTTTCAATGTTCAGCTCTTTGCATCAGAATTAACACAACTGAAGGAAACAGTCAAGTTGAAATGGAAAGGTAAGCTGAGGAGAGTTGTGCTACGCTTCGAAGATAACCCGCCTGTTCACTTTCCTTAGGCTGCAGTAGCTAAAGCAGTCAACTCTGGCTTTGAATTGCCACCTCATCCCTGTTATTCACCAGATTTAGCTCCATCTGACTTTTACCTGTTTCTAAACTTAAACCCCACCTACGTAGTCGCCATTTGGAAAACAAGGATGAGGTCATATGTGCTGTGGAGAAGGTTTTTATGGTACAGTACGCAACTTTCATCCGTGATAGGATTTCAATGCTTGAGCATTAATCGATTTCAAGGGGGACTACTGTATATAGAAACTTTGTGAAAAACTGTCTTGTTTTTTGCAACTCCTTCTCGGTGAGCCTTGAAACCTTTTAACGACCTCGGAGGCCTTCCGCTAAGCCTAAAGATGTGCTTTAAATGGCTTTATAAACTGTTATAAAATGATTATAATCAATGTACTGAAGTTTATGTACAGCACTCGTCAGTAATAACACCAGCTTTGCAGAGAAGCAAACTGAAAAAGATTTCAATCTATTGTGCTGCTATAGCTTAGAGCTGGGGTGGGCAACATACTGCCCGCGGGCCAGACCCGGCCCGCGACGGGATTTTGACTGGCCCGCAGACTGTTTCTGGTCGTACATGATAATGTGGCCCGCAGCCACATTATGCCGCAATCTCCCACTACATGTACTAATTACTTGCTTACTGCGTCGAATAATAGTGACTGTTAGTTATTCTTTGGTTCTTTGTTTTCTTTGTTTTTTGATTCTTTGTTTTCAGTTAGAATTAGATTTAGAATGTTCAGTAAAATTTGTACCATGGATTTTGCCAAGAAAAGTAAAGTTGACAACGAGTGTCGCGCATTTAACAAAGATTGGATGCCTAAGTACTTGTTCACAGAAGTCGGCAAGAAAGCAGTATGTTGCCGTGTTGAAAGAGTACAACTTTAGTCGCCATTAGGAGACAAAGCATGCAGGCTATGGCAGGCTATGGCAGGCTATGGCAGTACTATGGCAGGCTATGGCAGTACTTTATCAGCAGCGGAACGGCAAACAAGAGCAACAGAACTGGACAGAAAACTTGCAAAGCAGCAGAATGTATTCGTAAACACCAAAGTAGCCCAGAAAGCTGCTACTCATACTTTGTGGTCGCATTCAACATTGCTAAGCACAGCAAATCGTTCAGTGATGGTGAATTTGTCAACAAGTGCATGCTCCATGTAGCTGATCAAGTCTGTCCACAGCAAAGAAAGAAGTTTGAAAAAGTCAGTTTGTCGAGAAGAACTGTGGTTCATCAATGCTGATATTTCTACATTGCATAATACACCAGGAAGCGCTATGTAAAAGTGTGCTTGACATGAAACATGTTGTGGATGCAGTTGTGAACATTGTTAATGTCATCAGGGCGAGAGGTTTAAATCACAGACTTTAAATCACACTTCTGGAGGATTGCGGCTCGGATGACAGTGATGCTTTGTACCAGACCGCTGTACGCGGGTTGAGTTTGGGAAAAGTTCTGAGGCGTGTCTGTGGCCTGAAAACGGAAATTTTACAGTTTTTGGAGATCAAAGGGAAAGATACAGAATATCCTCAACTCGGAGAATCCGAATGGCTATCAGAGCTGGCGTTTGCTGTTGATCTCTTTGAACATATGAATGAATTGAACACCAGACTTCAAGGGAAGGGCACTTTTACTCACCAAATGTACTCAACAGTGAAGGCATTCAGAATGAAGCTAAAACTGTTTTCTCGCCAGCTCAGTCAGAATATCACAACACACTTTCCAACACTAGAATCTATGTCACCCCAGATGATGTTGACTGAAAACTACACCAATATGATATCTACACTAGAGAATGAATTTTCTTGTCATTTTGCGGACTTCCAGAAACTTGCTGCTGAGTTTGATATCTTGTCATCCCCAATTACAACTGACTTTGAAAAGGTGCCGGATGCTCTACAGCTGGAATTGATTGACCTGATTGAGAAATTCCAACCTGAAAGCATTGACAAATTGTATGCGTCACTGAATGAGTCCAAGTTTGCCAACCTGAGAAAGATGACATGAAACTACTTGTTCTGTTCGGGTCTACATACATTTGTGAGAAAACATTTTCGACCATGAGCATTAACAAGACAAATCTGCGTTCCAATCTAACTGATGTTCACACGCAACTTGTTGACAACTTTCATCGACCACAGCTGTCTCATTGACTTCAGCAGCTGTTGAAGTACATTACCTTAACATCATTAAATACTGTTTTCGGTCTCTATGTATTAAATTAAAGTTTAAAAGTCTACATTAAACAGGATTTATTCCTTGCATAGGTAGATAAATACGCGATTAAGGTATTGATCCAGTAGTCTGGCCTGCCAAGGACTTCATTTCCCCATGTCCGGCCCCGCCGACCGGAGAAGTTGCCCACCCCTGGCTTAGAGACATCTCTCTCACCATCCCAAAAGGTTGGGGCTCAAACACTAGTTTACACACACTGATTTAAGAAACGAGAAATTTTTTCTCCTATTTATGCAGCTTTAACTGCGAATGTGAAAGGAATGTTATTGTTTGGTTTTTTTTTTTCGTACCGTTTAGAAAATTAAAAAGATAATCTCTTTTGGAAAACTATTATTTAAAGTTACAAGGAGACCGCTTTGTTAATAGTCTAAAGGTTGCTCTATGCCTCAAGTAATCACTATCAATCACTACCTATACTGTTTTCATGATTTAAACTTGTCAGCCAACAATATGTCAGCGCGGTTGGTTCACGGTACATCTGAGGCGGGGCGACTTGAGATCTTGTTTAACCAGGAATGGACTACAGTGTGTGACACAGGGTTTGGACAGGAAGAGGCGCAGGTAGCCTGCAGGATGTTAGGATTCAACAGGTAAGCTGCTTCTAATACAGGTGTTAGCTTTTTGCTTATCTCACTTCTTTTTCCCTATTCTGAGTCTTCCTAAAAATTGTTAGATTATGGTTCTGTGTAACTTGGTACCTTGACGACTAGCTCCACCGCAGTGTTCATCTCCCCTTCACTGCAAACTTCGAGCGACATGAATTTTCTTTATTTGTCTTTTATTTATAAATAAGGATATTTAATAAGTAGACACCATCTTTTTATGATTTTCTGCAGTACTGGAGCAGCAGCTGTGAGTTCAGTTGTATATGGAGCAGGGTCAGGCAACATTTTGTTCGATGGTCTGAACTGCAAAGGAACAGAACCTAGTCTGGAAATCTGCTCTCACAAAATGCTTTATGAACACTCCTGCAATCATTCGAATGATGTTGGTATCGTCTGCGAAATAGGTACGAACCTTTATCTAAACAGATTGTTTTTTGGTACATACAGGAATGCGGAAGCATTTCTAATTTATGAAATATTTTTTGAAGAACAGAAAAAAACTCTTTCTCTTGAAATCATTTCCGCTGTCGGTACGACAAAAAAGTTGGATTGAAACAGGTAAACAAGAAAAGGACAAGACCTGCTATTCAGTCAGAATTTCTAGTATATTAAAGAAAGTGATACTTGAATAACTTTCTGAGTATGCGTGTTTTAGTATGAATTGAGTACATGATGGGGTACAATTTCACATCAATCTGTAATTACTTTCAAAAAGATACAATAATAATGAATACTAATATTTTTATGGCCGATTACAACTCAACTATGTATAATATATGATATGAATGGAACAAATTTTATATTTCTAAGTGTAAACGTACTAACCTGTGGCAGAGCTACGTCTGACGGGCACTAGTCGCACCAGACAAGACCTGGGCCTTGTAGAAGTGAAGACCGGGAGCACGTGGCAAGCTGTTTGCGTGTCTGACGTCAAGACGGCGACAGTAGCGTGCAGACAACTCCGTCTACCCACGTGAGAACCACGCTTCTTTCCCATTAAGTCCACAAAAATGATTGAAAACGATAATAGGGTTTCTACAAAGATTAAGCAATACAAGAGAGACGTTGTATGAAGTAAAAATTCAAACACCCGTCAAGTCAAATGAAAACATTTTTTTTCTTTTTTTAAGTCACTGTCTTTGTCCCAAATAGAAATTGTTTGAACATTTTACTTCACTCGTTTTTTCATTTCATTTAGAGGGGCAGCCGTGCACACAGGGGGATTGTTATATGAGCCAAGGAAGAGCCCTGTACTAAAAGTATCTTTTACATGTGTGGGCCATGAGAACAATCTTTTCCGTTGCGGCCAGAATGTAGTCGTCTACAAAAGAGTGTGCGACCTCATTGACGTGGGAGTCTTTTGCAGCGACAGTAAGAAATAAAATACTTCTAATGATTTCTATTGATATAATTTACTTTGTTTGCTTAATATTAAGCCTTTTAGTTTAAAACAAATACGGAACAAGCTCAGTTTAAAGATTTGATAGCCATTTTCTCATCCCCAGACTTCTCAAAGCAGGTATTTCCATTAAAATAAGGTTTGTTAAAGTAAAACGTGTGTGTGTGTTTCCGGAACATAGAGATACAGATATCATATTAGGTCATCACAACCACACCCCAACCATGAAAGGAATTAAAATTTCTTTAATTTAAAAAAAAACAAAACACGATTATCTACAGGACGTCTAACAATCCCCCCCCCCCCACACACACACCCGCAAAAATGAAGCAAACCTACATAAACTTTCTCTACGGTCTAGCACTTTATACTTGTGTTTTTTATGAAACTACACAAGCTCCATAACCTTTTTACGTGCCATTTTAAACAACGTCTGAATATTAGGTATACAACATCTGTTTATTTGGATTCTGCTTTTTTTTATTCGTCAGCCCCTTCTGTTTATATCGTATCTACAAATGGTTTGTATCCACTGATGGCTGGGAAAAAATCAGCTCTCAGGTGTTTGACCCCAAACAGTTACACAATAGCAGAAAAGCCCACTTGGTCAGAAACAGCAGGTGGTCGTCCTGATGGAGATCTTCTTACCTTTGAGCCTCTGACCAGGACACACCATATGAGACGAGTGACATGCAATTTAACGTCTGTCAAAAATATATCTGGTGATAGCCTCCTACTTATGGTTTATTGTGAGTACATTAAAGAGATATTTTATTACGAGAAAATAAAGTACACTTATTCAAGTTTATTTATTTGTTCAGGCAACTAGTTTAGTTTTTGTTACATTTTTATCGATTATAATGCGAGTCACTTTCCCAAATATTTATAAGATATTTGCCAAACCTCTTGTTCTCTCTGACTTCTATCCTCCCAGATTGTGAATAACTTCCTACCCCATTAAAGGGTTGAAAAACGCTAAAGATAATGAAAGAAAGCTGAGAATTGCACAAAAATTAAGATAAAAGCAATTCCCAAAATAAGCACGATTAATAATGTGTCATTCTGAAACGATACAAATTTATGTTTTCGTTTTTGGTTAGTTTTCATTCTTCGACACAAAGAAAATCACCTTGTCTTACAAACGTAAAAGTAAGTGGCAAGAAAGATGTAGCTGATAGCTGATAAAAAGAATTCGGGATGAAAGCTTGATACAAATAAAAAAAGGAAAGATTACTACGGAATTCGACGTAGAAAATATGTTCATTGCTTATGAGATAAAACAACAGATGTTAAAAGGGTGTTTAGTAGAGTTGTTTATTTTGGGTTTCCTAATTTTGCAGATAAGCCGGTCATCACAATATCACCAATGAAAAATATGAATACAACAAGGACTGAAAGAAATCTTGTCCTCTATGAGATCACTCAGGGACAGGATGTGATACTTGTTTGTGAAGCTGACAGCAACCCACCTCCTGCTTCCATTACTTGGCGAGGAATAGTAAACAGTGATACCGGGGAACTACGTATTACAGCAGCAGAAAACAGACACAATGGCCCTTACACCTGTTCCGTGATTACTAAAACAGTTGATGGCGATGACCGTCTCCCACTGCAGTCATCTCACCGGTTGATTATAATTGTTAAAGGTTTTATTCATCATCTGTCACTATTAATGCCAACACGTATTTAAGGAAAACGTAAAGTAGCAAATTACAATCAAATGGTAGATGCTGATGTTCTAAATCGCTCCTGTTCCTAATTTTGTGTTAGACAGCAGTTTATACATTGTACAATCAGTACATTTTCCGAATATACAGTATAATATACAGTAATTGCTCATGATAAGCATAGAAACTGCGAGTGAAGCGATCACCAAAAAAGAACATATGAAGAAATCTTAAATACAAAAGCCCAAAGGAATTCACTAAGAATCTAAAAGAAAAAATTACATAACGCTATGGGGTTTGAAACCACGACGCCTTATGGAAACCATTATGTTGTGTGCTGCCACCTATCCACTTTTTAAAAAGAAGTCTTCCCTTCGCAGGAAAGCAATTTTTTAAGTAAGCCTAATTTTTGGAGCAGATAAACATCAGATCATCAGTGTCAATCATTTAAGTCTAAAATTTGTTCCTTTCCTTTCAACCACATAACACTGTCTTGCATTTCATATCCATTTTGTAAACACAAACAAAACTAAGGTAACATCACAGCTTGACCACCGAGACTCGAAGAGCCAAGCGCAGTGCGTGTCGTGTCCACAGTGATTGATGTCATGTTCTTTAAATCATTTTGGATTACCCAACTTCCAGAAAGCAGTCAGATGTCAGAGGTAAGAAAATAAAACTAAATCAAACACGCGTTTTGAAGACTGTGCATGAGGTGTAGAAAAGTTTGAAAAAAGTAGCAGTCAGCGATTTTGTTGTAGCTGTTTACTTTCGTGTATCTTAATGAATGTTTCCGACTTGTTGTCAACGCATTGAAGAATTTACATAAACATTAAATATGTTGTGCATAAAGAAACTCATGTATGAACTAATAATATTGTTGTATGTGCAGGTTTCGTAGTTTTCGTGTTTATTTGGATCTGCGCATATTGTGTCTCATTCATCTACAATAGCTTCTCCAGCACACCCAGAGTTCTCCAATAGGTAACGAATATCTACCACCCACATCATCAGCCTAAAGGCAAACGATTGGTCATATGCGGCGAAAAATCTGCTTTATTAAGAAAAAGACTCCAATGGAAACGATATCTGCTTGGAGGTTAGATTTATGTTACAGGTTTTGTTTTCAAGGGTTGTGTTGCTGCTGCTGTTTTGTTGTTGTTTCGATGGTAGTTGTGGCGGTTGGTTTTGGTTTTGGTTTTGGTTAATTGTTGTGGTTGTTGGTTGGTGTTGTTGGTTTTTGTTGGTTGTTTGGTTTGGTTGGTTGGTTGGTTGATTTTTGGTTGTTTGGTTGAATTTTTTTGGTTTGTTGGTTGTTTTTGGTTGGCTGATTGTTTGTTTTCTATGGTATTGTTTAATTGGGTGTTTTGGGGTAATTGGTTATTTGCTTTTTTGGGGTTACTTGGATTTTTTTTTAGGGTTATTGGTTTGGTGGGTTTTTGGTTGGGTGGTTCAGTGTGGTTGGTTGGGTGGTTGGTTGGTTTGGTGGATGTGTGGGTGGTTTGGTGGTTGGTTGGATGGTTATTTGTTTGTTGGGAGTTGTTTGTTTGTAGTTGTTGTTGTTCTTTTAAATATTCATATAAAAGGCAAACTTATCTTTTTATATCTTCTGGTTTCAAAACAGCAATGACAAGTGGGAAAGTGGAGAAGACAATCCTGTGTAAGCTTGACATTAAGGATCGTTACTGTCTCTACGAGACATTTTGTGTTGGTCAAGTTTGAAGTTGTACCAGACATTTTCAAAAATCGATTAAGACTTGATCGGACGAGACAATACGCTGAGCAATAATGTTTATCCTGTTATCAAATTCAACCTTTTCTGAATCGTTAATCTTTCGTTAATTTTATTTTAGTTGAACACTCTTTGTCCTAATGCCTGTTTATTTTACTAGTTACCACTAATAGCTATGCAGAATCCACAACACAGCCTTAAATCTCAAATAAAATGAAAGGTAGAGCAGAAACGTCCATCGCCGATGGTCCATCGTCACAATCATTGTTGATAACAAGGTAAAAGTAATAGTTATAACCACGATTATATATTTCAAAATCAAACTACCAATGATTAACATTTGAAATATAGATTTTGTTGATGAATGAAGTGAGGACGAGGCTTAATAATTGATGTAAGTAGTTGACGATTACGTGTCTGTTTCTCGTCTGCTCCTGAGTGGGAAAAAATGTACAACAGAGGAAACGAAACCTAATGTTGACCTCAAATACTTAACCAAGTATCGATAATAGTGGGCATGGTATTTAAATAATTTTCTCCCAAAGCACCTATTTAGCAGTCAAACATTTTACCCTTTTTTGCTCATTATCTGCCCCCCCCTCCCCCGCCAACACACACACACATACACGTAATTAGAGAAACAGTTATTATGAAAAAGTAAGGTTCATAAAAATGGACAATGAGTATTTGCTTTCTAATAAATTAGAAATCCCCCGACTGTCCAAAAAGGGAAACACGTGCAGTACTCTAGTTTTGTTTCTGTTTTGTTTTCTAGGTTACCATCTACCATTTATAAACTTAGCTCCCTAACGAATAAAGACAGGAGTACAATGATTAGGTCGTTTGCTTGTACATTGTTCTTTAAAACAAAGTGATGTAAAATTTAGAAAATAATAAAGACAGTTTTAATGATGTTTTGTTGTAATTTTTTTGACTTTCTATTATTCTTAAATGAGAAATATATATATATATATATATATTTCATTCCTTTTAAACGAGGCAAAAATAATATTAATAAATAATTGTTTAGTGTTTATTTTAGATTGTTTCGTGACAAAGAGTCACATAACCAAGAGACTTCTTTAACACAATTCTTAACATAACCTATATACATATATGTAAAAAAGAAGGCTGTGCTGAAAGCGACCTAAAAATTTCCCCTGTCTCCTTTATCTGACCCATTGACAGTATAAGATACATTGCTTGATTTTTCCTAGATTTTAGTTTTCCAGGTGGTATCAAGAAAGTAGTACCCAGTCATGGACAAGTAGAATAGATCACTTCATTTTATCATACATGGTAAGATACACAAATGGAATATGGCATCAAGAGAACAGAGAATTTAATTTTTATTTATCTACTGCGCTGTGTTTGTGATATTAAAATATACATTAGCATTTCAATATTAGTTACTATCTTCTTCTCATTTTCAGTTTTTGCAGTAAAAATCCACATTGAAGGGAGTAACTGCCAAACGACGTAAATAGCGTTTGATCAACTGACCTACTTTTAAACATAACAAAATACTTTTCCCCACCCATACATTAAGGGGAAATAATTCGTAAAAGAACAATTTCTAAAGGATCCAGTAGTTACTTCTCTTATTTATTCATTCATTTTCGCACGGCGAGGGGGGGGGGGGAATTGTTTTTTTTTTACGCCGTGTCAGCAGCTGAGGCTATATTACGGCAAGCAGCCAGCCCTGTAAACAGATGACACGTGCAGAGAAAGAACAGCGTGCCCGAGACGAGAAATGAACTCAGGGCAGCCAACCTTCACTGTATTGGTGACAGGCACTAACCGTTGCACCGTCGGGCCGCTCATTTTCGCACGGAGCGATGTATTGTATAATGCTGCCTTACCTATAAGTGCATACTAGTCTGACCTGTAATTTAATTTATATATTATTAATTTATATCTCACACCGAAAAGACCATGTAAGCTAAGTGTTTATTCTGATGCAAGTCTAAAATTACATGGATCAGCAGGCTAAGCATAAAGAACAGCATAACCCATTAATATACTTTTCCTAAAATACGAGAAAGAGGACGAGCACTAACAGACTAGTTAAAAGCTTTGCTTTATTTGTAATAATTATGAAATATATATTAGATACAAAGAGACTTTTGCCATGAGGAACTTTGTATTTGATAAAAAGAATGCCACGTTTTGTAATTGTTCATGTGTGTGTGTGTCAGAGTGAGATTATGATTCTGTCATTAATTGAAGGTCATATTTCTTTTGTGTACTTTCGTGATTTTGCCTAAGAGTACTAATTCGAAATGAATATTTCGTTTTGAACATAGACATTGCTCTATAAATAAAAGAAAAAATTAACTGTTTTATTACTTACTGATAAAGTTTAATAGCTTCACATTGAAAAATTTACCTTTTTACTTGTAAAATCTATCTAATCTAGTAAAAACACTTTCCAGAAAAGTATTCATGCAAGATATAGATAAAACAGGGTTTTGTATTTGCTTGTTAAATGCCTAGCGGTTCATTTTAAATAGGGAAGATTAATACACAAAATTAGTAGCTACATTGCTCTGCTTAACTGCATAATTACTTGCACGCAAAAGATACAAAAGCTAGTGTTATGAATGTTTCTTCGTCTTGTTCCTAATCAACCTCCGTGTGGAGCATACGGCCTCAACTACACCCTGCGTTATTTGACAATAATAAATATTTTGCTTGTTTCAATATTAAACTGATACCACCAAGGCAAAATGAATGAAGGATGGAGGTACACGTTTAAGTTCTCAATGCAAATGTATTCAAAAGAAATACAGTCCAAGACAAACGAAAACACTTGAAAAAGCAACAGAGATTATGGTGTAACCATAAAATGCTGGTTTAAAGGTTTTTGTGTTAATGCTGTATTTCAGACTCTTACAACGTTCGAAATGAAAACAATTTTTAAGATTGGACAGCATGTTTTTCTTTATAAAGGCAACGTTTCTGATAAACATATTTTATGTAATTAAAAAAATGTCGAGCACAAGTTTATTGCTTAACCTATGTTAAATCACGCCATAAAGAAACTGGAACTTTGAAATGAGTCACTGTCTTTTTTTTTTTTTATTAAGATTAGAACTGTGTTGAGTTATCTATATTTAATCGTTACCTTTTTCCCTAACCTTATGTCTTGTTTTATGCACACCACCACGAACACACCCACGCACACCTACGTGCGGACGCATACACATAGACCAACTCTCTTTCGTCTATTAGACTCCTTATACTTTTTTTTATTTTTGCATAGCATCTTGTTCCTTTTCTGCACTGGCTTCTCTATTACTTTTATTCCTTAACATTGTGAAAGTCAGAATCTGAAAGACAGGTATACAGTCAGTCAGCATGCAAGACGACGTCGACAGCTACAGGTGCCTAACATGTAGCAGACAAAACTTGCATACACTAGGAGAAGAATAACAGCCAAAACAAAAGAATGTTAAAACCAGCGTAAAACGACTGGCACTCCCATTACCAGAACCTGCCATGTATTAACAAGTGGGACAAGAAATGTTGCTGCAATTAAAGTCCAGAACTTGTCGATAAGACTAAACAGTGTACTGGAAAATGATTAACGTTAAGGAAAACGGCCTTTAGTTGTCAGAGGCAGCCAAGGTTGTCCAGCGGCAGGACTGATGTGTACCAAAGTAAACGTCCTCTTGTCAGAACTGACAGAGCTGAATACGAGGATATTTTTATGCATCGATTTGTTCTTCCTTTTCTTCCTTTTTTTTAGGGGAGGGGGTCGTATACAGGCGCATTACCGCATTACTATCAACGGTCTACAAATGTTTAGGTCTTACAAGCAACCATCAATAACAATGATGTCTCCATTTCACCACATGTAGAAGACCCGATATTCGTTAATTAATCCGTCAATTTAAACAGCAGGTTAACAAAGACCTGAACAGCTTTGGACATCCTCTTGTTTGTCGGGTTACCAACCTAAGGTACCCAGGTAGAGATGGGAATGTGAGGGTAATTGATGCAAAGTAATGGAGGGGCAGTAGCCGGCTCAAAGCGCATCTATCAGTGAATATAGTGACAATTTAAGGACGTGACCACTCTTTAGAAATGGTCGACACCAGAAGCAAGTTAGGTTAGAGAAATGGTCTTCTAGAACTTGGGAGGCTGTAGTTTTGCTGGCGTTGATGCGCGATTTGGTGTAGTTCATACATTTGCTGTGTAAGAAGTCAGTGATTACCTGTCCGTCACGTACTGGCTAGGATGTGATTGGTCATAGCTAGTCACGGATTGACAGTGTGTGTATGTGTATGTTATGTCAACCAATCGTGATAGTTGAAGATCGCCGGAGGCTCGAATTTAACATCGCGTCCCTCGAGGAATCGTCGTCTTCGCAGTGGATTCTTGAGGAGGAAGGTTGTAACAGAGGTCTGTTCAAAGCTGTTCAGATTGTCCGCAATAAGTCTTGGAATCGTGGCACAGCCGACAGGAGGTGTGAAAGACCCACTTTATCATAGAGTACACAACGCTTCATCATTAGCAGCTGTCTGGTCGCAGACATTAGAGGTCGAGGCTGATAGATAAGCGTTTGTCCTCAGGCGTGGTCAAGCTCTTTCCGCTGTTATGGCCTAAGAGGTGAGGAAGAGACACGTAGTAGCACACGGCAGTGCCAGAAGTCTCGGCACTCAGGGCAGGCAACTACGATCGACAACAGACAAAATTCCGGAATCAAGAACATCGGAGAGCCCTTCTCGCGAGAGACTTATGTGTAAATAGCTCAGTGGTGAGTGTGTTTTAGAAAAATGTAGTGGGCTCTGTGTAGTAGTTAAAGTAGTTAGTGGTTCATGATACATGGAGTAGGTATAAGGACGTTAACGGGAGACGTAGAGAACAGCATTTTTTGGAATTGAAGCATTGCATTATTTCGTAAATTGTTTTGATAAACTCTCGATCATTATTAACTATCTTTTTTACACTAAACTGACTTGACATGGTGTTGGGAATGTACGCTAGGGGCGTATGCTGGGGGCTTGAGTCATTTGAACCTTCATTGGCAATTTAGTGTAAGTGCTCCCTTGCACGTAAACGTCGGTGTGAGTTGGTAGAGCTGTCGAGAGTGTGATTAGCTATTGGAACCTCTCAGCATCTTCACGTGCTCATTCCGTAAAGGTCACGACACCATACTACTGTGTAAAGCTGTATAACTGTACACATGTGTGTGTCGTTGCTATAAGCTGTAACGGTGTACTAGTATACATTTCCGTTACAGGCTGCATAACTGTAAGCATGTGTGTATCGCTGCCATGAGCTGTGTCACAGTGTCCTGCAATGTACTAGTATAACTCACTGTTACCAGCTGTATCATGGTATTCATGTCTATTGGAGGCGCTGTAAGTACTTCCTGCTTTTTCAGCGAGGGAGGTGGCAGCTGCTAGTCGGGGACAGTGCCAGTGTTTATCTCTTTTACCTTCTCCTCTCAGACTGCTGACCAAAATCTTTCCCCTTAAATAACTGACCATGATAAGTTTTCATATGTTTGCTCTAGGTGTAGGTGTAGTTCTCCTGAGGACGGTCTCTTCAGCCGCCTCGTCTGGTAAGTTGCTAATTTTTATTCTGATTTATTAAGGTCACCATAATATTGTGCGCGTGCACGTTTCTATTTATCTGCTTTTCCGGGTTTTCATATCTGAAATTATATTGATAGATATGTTTATCAAACGAATCTATTTATAAAGTAAATTTCAAAATAAACGCAATCAAAAGTTATAATAGCATATTTTCTCAATTGTAAACTCAAGTTTTTGTATTCCTAATCAAACTTTAAGAACTTTTTAAAGGTATATAAATTGGAAATCAAATTAAGCTTTTAAGTATTCTTTTGTAATTATGTTGGTGGAAGCATTGCTACTCCAGGATAGGAAAACGTAATATATATACACAATAATTGTATGTACATTTTAAGGGACGCTCAACAAAAAAGGAGCTTCACAGACAAAGAACAGCACAGTGAACATTTAAACTGAAAACAAGTTAATTAAGTATTTTAGCAGTAGAGCAATGTAGCGCGCTTGGTGCCACAAGTCTTTCGTTGCTGGCTTTAAAAGAGCTTTAACCCTTTTACACTTAATCATGCAGATAAACATTTCTTTTAATTGTTAGTGGGAAATAATAGAAATAAATGTTAATGGCTATAACGGATTCGAAAGGTTATAGTTATTCACAATGGGTCTATATAAATAGCACATTGTCTAACAGTAAAATGTTTCCTGTAAGTACCCCAACACTTGATCATAAAATTCATGGAAGTCCGTTATTCATGTTTACGCATTTATTAAGGCACGCGTTTCTCACTTCAGCGCACGCGCACAGACGAATATGTAGGCACGTGACTGCTCTCATCATAGTTACAACTGCCATTCTGAGTGCCTTCTCCTATAGTGATACGGCAATTGATGTCAGGAACTCTCATGACTCTGACATGTCTACCGTATTAAATAGAATCGTTTCATCATCCTGTCATCATCCGATGTTGACGATACACAACTGTACTTCCTACTATCAAAGCCTGCGTGTCACTATAGGGTCAGCACTATAGCCCTATAGAGGATTGTATGTGTACGAAGAATATTGCATGTTAAAGAACATTTGAAACATAATAATGATAAGAAAAAATGTATCTTCATTAATTAAAGGATACGACTATCCGACTGACTACTCAAAACTATATGTGTGGGTGATAACAACCTTCTCTTTGTATCATTAGCCACGCCTCTTGGCTTAATGGTCATTACTTTTCACACCTTGTTCCGAAACTTCAAAAAAATTGCAAAATTCCGCTCCACGTCTGATGCTTTAAGAAAAACAATATGCCAAATCAAATGTCTAATTTTTTTATAGTCTAGCACAGCAATAAAACTCTCTCATCTTGTATATCCAATTACATTAAATATTTTAAACGTGTTTTTAAAACAGTCATTTTCCAGAGCACTTTCCACAGTCAACTTCCTGCTTTTAAATCATTTTATCTCTTTCCTTCCCTATTAGCTTTTGATTAGCCTGCACTGTCAATATCCTTTTAATTATCATGTTTTAGCAGACTCTTTATCATTATTATTGCTTTTGAGTCTTCTGTAAATTTTGTTGATCATCATCATCATCATCATCATCATCATCATCATCCACCAATCATCATCATCAATCATCATGATCATGATCATCATCTCTTTTTCACAAAAATCGTATTATATTCTCGTTGTTTGGAATTATCTTATTGCTGTAGATTGTCGAAATGTATGGAAGAGGTGCTGGGACCTAATAACCTACGACATTACAAATTGTGACAAAAGTAATTACCAACTAAACTGTCAGAGGACTTGCGGACTATGCGGAGGTATGTATAAGTCCAACTAGGACAGCCAGTACATGTTCTCTCAAATTCTTTTCTTACCTGCTTGTATTACTTTCAGAAAATCAAACTATTTCCATCACTCAAGGAAACTAGTATGTCGGCGAAGAACTATACCCTCTTTCATATTTACATTCTGGAATATTTTTTGGAAAGCGAATCTTCCCACATTCCAAAGGAAAGAGAATTAATAGAAAAAATACTTACATCTTCTTCCTGGAGTATCTTTAACATGCGTACGAAACATCTACTGTATTCACATCAGTAGCACTTGTAATCTATTAACCATCTCAAGAAGTTTTGCTTTAGAAGGAACATTGTGATGAGATCAGTCCACGTCTAGTAAGGCATCAACATTAGAAAGCAGGACCGGGTGGTTTGTGCAGCCAGCATAACTCTTGTCTGGGATCTTTTCTATGTACATGCTACAAGTATAGAGCAAGTGACACTGTTGCCGATGATTCATAATCAGGCATAACCTACATAATATTAGACAATGTGGTTAAACCTAGTGCAGTGTCAAACATACTATCAACTATATGGAAGAAGATTTGTGAGTTATGTGGCAATACATAGTTTATATGTACATCCATTTTTAAGAAGTAGATCTTACCACATAGTGTGCACCCGACGGCCCTCTCTGTTTCTAAAGTGTACCCGACAAACTTGATTGAGTTATAAAATAACAAAGCTTCTGGAACTCATAAATTATTATCACCACAGCGGCAGAAGCGATGGCCAAGCTACTACGGTTGCTACAAAGTGCCAACTGTACACGACTTTCACGGTTGCAGTTCTTCTGAGCGGGAGTTAGACGTTGTGCGTGAATACGATAAAGACCAAATGCCAAAAAAAATTACTCTAAAACTACTACTTGGAGTATAATACCAACAAATAATATACAAAACATTTACTGATGGGCATTTAAAAAGTGATTTACAAAGAGTGAAATGGTCCAGTCGTGTCTGGCCTGGCAGTTTTCTCCAGCACAACATTCTAAGACTGGGTTTCAGGTTTAAAGAGGAAAATCGACAGACGTAAGACTGGATTTAAAATATCAAGGACTAGTCTTTTAATCTTTTATATAATATAGGATTTGCTTCCCGTTACTCAAGTACGGGGTTTTTGACAAACAAAGTCAGCCGATGAGTCTGTGCAGCTCTGCTGAAAACTAATAATCAGTAATTACAAGATGCATGCAAGATAATAAATAACAGATGAAAATTTACCCTCATGAGCTAAAACGTACATACACCATGTCAGTATAATAGTTTACAATCATTAATAATTTTGATTCTGCTTTCATGCTGTAGTATGTAATGACCTCCTGGATAATTGTGACCAGCACGTGAGGCAATGTAGTGAGCCGTGGATGCAAGTGAGCTGTAGGAAGACGTGTGTGGACAAGGAAACAAGGCAACGAGTGGGAGATGAAACTACGTCTTCCGCAATCTGGACGACAAGTATAAACTAATGTCAACTCTTTATTTAAATTAGATTATATTAGTGGTACAGCCAGCTCGCTTCAAATCTCCAAGCAGCCTAAATGTTGTGTTTATGGTTAGCGCTGCAATGCAAAAACGTAAGCAACTGTAAGTAAAGACTGTTGTGCGGCCTTGTGCAATTATTACAGTACAGAGTAGAAAAGCTGCTATTTCGCAGAAAGCAGTCAAAGTATGCATAATAGATATGATATGAGTAGCTTAATATTTCAATAAAACAGATCATGGATGGTTCCTGACCTTGCCAGTTGATTGAAATGTGTTTTACCTTTGTCTCTCACGGAAAGTTCGTTCTTTGTCAGAAGCCAACGCAAAAAAATTTAATCTTTCACAATTATAGTGCATTAAAATTTTTACTGTCTTTACTTTGTGAAATAAAGTGCAAAAATCCTTAATTTCTTTTAGCCCAGGACGTTGTAGACATGGATTCTTTTCGTTTTTGGATTATATACCTCATTATCTTTCTGGTTCTACTCCTCATCGGTGTTCCTGTTGTCGTCATCATCATAAGACGAAGAGGTAAACTGTGATCATTAAATTGCCCCCTTGTATTAGTGATGTATTTGCTACCACAACCTACCTATGAAAGAGAACGCATTGAGCAATTTAAAACACTTTCTAAATCGGTTACTAGGTTGTGCGTTATATTTGTCATAATATGTAACATGGGAGGTAAACTGTAACAAATTATTTGACATGGATCCTAAACTATGCCAAAATCATCACTGATGATAAGCTGTTCATCTTCTATCCTATACCAGATATCCTTTGCTATTATTTAATAATTAATCCTTCTCACTATTTTCATTCAATTTTCTCATTTATTTTCGATCATCGGTCTCTCATCAACATTATCCCATTACATGTCACGGTTATAATTAAATTTAATATAATCGTGTCCACCAGGTTCAAGACGGAAAACTACCGATGAAAACAAAAATATTTCTGTCACAGGTCAGTGCCTTCTTCAGCACTAATTGTCTATCTGCTTTTCACAAGACTTAACTCAATGCTATATACACTTTTCCAAACATGTGGGCGAGTAACTCTCTTAATTGCAAACACAGGAACTCCGTGTTATCGCCAGGTGTCCCCTCGGGACGGGACATTCGCAGGCACTGTAGAAGAAATGCTAAATAACTAGGATGTATCGTTATTCTCCAAATACTTTGAAACTTGTTAGCACTAACCAACGAAAACTGCCTTTTCACTTTCTCGGCTTAGACTACAGATAAAAGTGAACCTTAAACAGGGCAAACACGCTCAGAAAAGCTAAAAGCTAAAGATACAAACGCATATAACGACTTGTTGCGGTCGTATTCTCCTCGAGGAGTAAAAAGGTATATTCTAAACTAACTAAACTTATAATCACATTTTACACACACACACCCTCTCATACATAGACATGAACTTCAAATTATGCTTCAACGATCCAGTTTTTAAATCTTTTCCTTCCCTAATGATCTTTACTTATTCTATTGCTACAGGCTCTTTCAAAGTGCAAGTTTTCACAATGGTTTAAAATGTCGTTTTTTTACCCTTTTCAGAGTCATTTTGTATAGTATTTTCATGTTGGAGCAATTAACAGCTGATTTCGAAAGTATTTAAATTACCTTTGCAGAAGCTGTTTCTGTCAGAATGAGGTAATATATAGCAACTGTTTGTGCAGCAATAAAACTTGTGTCATAGTTGTATATTGCACTTGTTTCATAGTGTAGGTTGATTTTTCTCTATTTTTCACAGCCGATGATTGTTTTAACATTGAAATCTCCGTGCATCCCGAAACAGCAGCTAACGTCACGATGGGGTCTTCACCTGCCGATGAGATGCCTGAAGCATGTGACTTGTTTAACAGCAGTGCTGCACTGAAATCACCAGATAATGAGGACCTCGTTAATCACGAAAATAATACATCAAAACACAACAAAAAGTTGAGAAGTCTAGAAGAGATCCAGGAGAATGTGGAAAACCGTTTAAATCAACACACTAGGGTACGTAAATAAAAATTGTATTTTTTTTTAACATTTCAGTCATGACACCCCATCTAATATACTTTGGATTAATTTGCATCAGAAACAGCTCAAAAGATAGTATGAAACAACAATTGGAGGTATGTTCTATGTTATTCATGGTTTATTTCGTCTTTTTTTTGTTGTTGGCAACATCTTTGGGTTTCGGATGATGGAGAAAGAAACATGAAAGCAAGCGTCGAATAAACAATTCGATGAGATATTTTCCACCTTACTTTGTAGCTACATATAACGATTTAATAGTTTTACCTGTTACAATTCTTCTATTTTCAACTCTTATTTTATTTATTTTAAATCACTTTACATTATTTTTCTTATTTTTAATGAAAAAAACCATTTTTGTTCGCAAGAAACACTTGTTCAAGTATCGACATCCTCAAGTCAGAGAAAAGACTGACATTTATTATTCAGATTTGATTAAAGTTGTGCCATTACAGTAAAAGCTTGTATCGCACAAGCATGTCATAAATTTTAGGTCCAATACTTTGATGTGTTAAAATAGTTATTCTCTTATACATTTAAAAATTAATGAATTATTTGCAGACTTTTTCTTTCTATCATTACCGATAAGCAATATTTAACTGTAAAAGACATTTCATGTTAAATAAAAAGTATCGTGATGTGAGTAAGGATATTCTAACGAGCTAGACTCGATCGGGTAAGACAGATAAGACTAAATCTGAACTATAAAAACATTGCCTATTCGACATCTAGCCGTAGTGCAACATTTATTTACATTATTATCCATATGTGATGTGTGCTGAGGAAATGACTGAATTTGATTGTTGTTTTCTGGAGAATAAAATGTTTACCTTTTTACCATTCTGTTGAAGTCATTCCATGTTGTCCCCAGGAGGCCGGGGCCAGCACGACACAGACTGTGACAGTCCAGGAGGAAGGTCTGTTGTACACGGAGCTGGACTTCACTCAGTGTCGCCCCGAAACACAACGACCTCTCCCGCAACAAGAGGAAACCAATTACGCCGCCATCGAGTTCAAGTTGAGGCAGTGAAAGCTTAATACAACAACCTCTACAGCAAGACTTGTATACCTCTTGACCTTTTGAACCGGATACACGTTGTCTAAAATGTGATTATGGTCGAACAAACTAAACCTAACAATCCAAACCAAAGAAATGCACTTATGGGTCTAGAAGTTTACGCTGAAAGCTAGGATGCTGCAATATTATATCGAGTGTTATACAAACCATTTTTAATTGTTCTTATTTTCTTTCAGTTAAGAACAAGAAAGTACAGAGCAAAAATACTTGCAATTCTCTATTAAGTGTAGCAACAATCTCTTGCATTTTGGAAACAAGGACTGGAGGGAAAATAATGTCTTCCCCATAATGCATCCGACTACATTTAGCTACACGAATGTGATTTATTTTTAGTCTACGTTTACAATATTTTCCTCCTACTTTATTTTTCCTGCTACCTGCCACCTTTAATCGAGTTTTTTCAATGTAATCATGTGATTTTTCAGAAAATCAGTAACAAAACGATATCTTTTGTTACTACTTACTCCTTTGTAGTATTGTTTTAAAAAAGACAAAATTGTCTAAACGTCTAATATCTGTATTGCTTTAGATAAATGCAATTTGCACTCATCAGGAAAACCTTGTGAAAACACAAGCATATTTTTTTTAAAATTTGGTTTAAATTTTGTAAAGACTTTTTATCGGGCGCTTTGCAGAATATGTAATTTCCTTTTACATATGCAGTGTCAGTCTTAGAAATTTTAACTGTTTTTAATTGATACAATGTTTAAAACTTTGCTACTTTTTTGCTTTAAAAGTGGCATCATTTAAACAAGATGTTTACATATACACAACCCACCCACTACAGTGACTGCCTATTCACAAGGGATCTAGAACAATGCAAACACTTGATGTTGCACAACAGTACTTTTGTATCTAGTCAGGCAATTAGTGGAGTGAAGTTATTTTAACGAGCTTTTAGCCATTTGTTGGCTATATCTGCTTTAAAAGGCTTTTCAGATTTTTATAATCTCACGCACATTCACACACAAAATATTTTTCTGCCATAAAATGTCTTTTTAAAAAAATATATATATCGCATACCACTAAAAACAACTCAAATGGTAGATAAAAAAACACTATTGTCAGACTAGGTTTAATACTAACTGGTTTATTTGTACAGGCTTAGGCCAGTTTTGTTAAAAGTTATATAAAATAGAGGGAATCTTTTAGTCAATCTAAACCGAAACTTAGTGTTTTGTTATCGTAATGATATAAAGACTAACAATTTCCTGTTACGTAACATAATATCAGTATTAGATTTCTTGCAAAGTTTTATGTAAAAATTTACAGCGTTTTTATACTGAGGATTGGGTTAAGCCTTAGTAAATATTAATTGAAATATATGCACTTCAAATTAGATGTGTTTTGTGTAACTTTGTGTTATGCAGTTTTGTTCTATTAACTCTAGAGAAAAAAGAGAGAAACGCTCCAGGTTTGCTTCAGTCCTATTTCTAATTAACCTTGATGAAACATCAGGTGCCCAGTGCATAACAAATCTGATGCAACCTATACGAAATAGTGAAATTTTAAAAATATGCAATATTCTTTGTTTTTCTTACTGTGTTTTTGTTACGGAATACCTTTCTAACCGAAATAACCGCATATAAGAATACTGTACTGTATTAGTAAACTGTGGCTACCTTTATTTGAGAAAATAATGCTTGATTTACTCTTAAAACTATCATTTAAAGCAGGGGTGGGCAAACTTTTTTGTTGCGAGGGCCGCATTGCTGGGTCATGACTAGTCCGTGGGCCGCACCTTGTAATTGAATACAAAAACGACGTAAAGTCGCCAAATTGTAAACAAACGCATTTATTTAATAATGAGCACATGAAATATGTAACACTGTAGGAATAAATATAAAACCAGAATGAACAATTAAGCACACACAATTCAGGTGTAACAAAGGGTCTCCTGGCTACCGGCGAGACAGTTCAAGGCCGGTCATTACGTACGCAGCAGGCGTGGGAAGGGACTAAGCGTAACTTGTTTTCGGTAATATTTTTTTTGTGTTGCCAAAGGGCTTCTGCGGGCCGCAGAGAACCACTTGGCGGGCCGCATGCAGCCCGCGGGCCGCTATTTGCCCACCCCTGATTTAAAGAAAGTATAAATATAATTAGCAGAAGTCAGTGCACCTGGGATGAGTTCAAAATGAGGCACAACGACAAATGAGTGACAATGGTTGATGGATACCATTAAACAACTTCCTAGTGGCGATGTGAACATGTCGGAGACGAGAGACAAGTGGACGATCACATTTCCTGTAACATGTTGACACAGGTGACCTGACCACACAATGATATCCACATTGTTTATGCTATTGTCGATTAGTAAAATGAAGATTCACAGAGCTTGTTGCCCTCTGTTATGCTGGGAACACATGGCTAACCTTCACCAACAAATCTCTTTAACATCGATCTGCAAAATGTTTCTCTTCTAATGACTCATCTATTATTTTGTTTGTCAGACTGTCTTTCTGTCCATTACCTTGTTTGTCCCTTTGTTATTTGTTTACTTTTTTTATCTTGCTACTCGGTAGAACATCGGTGAAACGTTTTCCATACATGTAGTAAGGACTGTTGTGTGTGTTCAGATCTCACCCCACGTGATATTTATCATCTGCCACGATGTTGCGATGCAAAAAATGAACAAATCAGCTATCGCCGTTACTTTACACGTATTGTGTGAAAAAGATCTCATTGTGAGTGATTTCTCACTTAAGTAAAACAAAGTATACGTAGAGGCTTTAAAGGCTTAAAGGTCTTACAGTCACACCCAGTCACAGAGGACTAGTATTTACGTGCGTGACGCGAGGGACGAAGCCAATTGCTTTTCAGTGGACAGATAAACACGCACATGTAAAAAATGTATATATATATATTTGTCGTTAGATGCGAATTATCAAATCAAAATGAGGAAAGAAAAAAAAAAAGATAGAAAAACCCCAATAACAAAATTAACAAGCATGCAAACAAATACCCCCACAAAATCAACATAATGAATCAGCAGGTACCCTCGCAGTCCAGCACCGCAAAGGGGCTCAAGTAACCATAACAAAAGCTATCCCCCTCCCAAACCACCGCCTGGGAAAACGAGCTGCTAACCACAACCACCGCTGAGTAGCTGCGTCACATCATCCCAGTTGGTAAAGTTGCGTGGCAGACTGTAAGTAATAGACCGTTGGCAGCAATTGTATGTGTCACACCTAAGTACTTCCTGGTGGTGGAGTGCGAGTGGTGCGAGCTGCTGAAGTTACCAGCCAATAGCTAACGGTGCTTCTGTAGGACAGGGACAGTGCTGCTCACTTCACATCCTCCATCAGACGATGTCGAGGCTGTTGTAGTCAGGACTGTCAGACGACAAAAGGGACCAGAGGTCGCTGCACTTACTAGTCATTGGCGAGATCGTTGAGCTCCTGACTGTGTGGTTGTGACGATGAGGGGCCTTATAATCACGGTAACCGGTGTGGTGGTGTGTGTTGTGTTGACTGTCTGCTCGGCTGCATCATCGGGTGAGTAGTTCACTTCAGTATTTTAACCAGCTCCTGATGGTGATACTAAATTTATTTATTTTACGGCAGATGCTATCTTAGTCTCTTTTGGTAATAAGATTGGGTATACTGATAACTCTGTACAAATATAAATACATTTATTTCCCCAACCGGTGTACATAAGCAAATGTGTGCAACTTACCCTTTACTTGTCCAGCCATGCATATGTGTGTGTGTTGGAATGTTTCTCAATATTTGTGTTATTGTGCGTTTGTGTGTGTTTATATGTATGTGAGCGTGTAGTAGAATGAATGTGTGTGTGTGTAACGCTCTTTTAATATGTTTTTAAACTGTAAATGTGGATCGTGTACCAACGTGACGAAGTACGCTGTTACGGCGCTCATTGATCACAGATGCAAATCGTAGCGGATAATTAATTAACGGATGGGTTTTGAAGGTTATAATTTACAAGTTAGCTTTATATAGACTATCTCTATTGATATTTGAGAAAGCGAAAACCATTCAGGTTCGTCTTTAAGCTCAAGATTTTTTTCCCTGTAGAACGGCTTTACATGCTTGATGATTTTGTTTATATGAGAGAATGTTTAACTAAGTATACAACACGGCATAAGTGTATAAGAACAAATTGAAAATTTCTTACTGCACAATGGAACAGTTTTAGTGCATCTCACTGACAGCCTTTGTCATTTCTCACCAAAACAATTTCCTTCCACACACACACACAACAGACAGACATACACAAAAACGCATACATTGAAGCAAACTCACGTATGTAGCTCTAACAGCTGTGCATTACTGGGATTTCCTGCTTGTTGCAGTTTGTGAGGACACGTGGGAAAATGACTGTCCTAGATACCCTGATAGATGTGGTGACTCTTACTGGATAACAATCTGCGCGAAGTCCTGTCAAATTTGTGATGGTACGTTTCCAAAGACATCTGACTCCGTGTGCTTTTATGCAAGGCTGAGTGTTTTACGGAATGTCATTTTAATTGCTGACGAATTTTAAGTCAACAAATCTTTTTCTACAATGTTTAAATAGTCTAATTCTTGAAAACAAATGCGTTGTTGCTGTGTTTAAAAAAAATGCTTTCAATCAGGGGTAGGTCTTGTCTCGCACAACTATCTCATGGATGACCTGTCATAGAGCCATCACCAAAAAAACTGGTTTCTACACGAGCAAAGGGTTTTAACTAGAAAAAAGGCTGCCACTGGTACCTTTGATCGCTGGGACAAAAAAGAGGAAGGGGCCGATTGTTACTAGGCCTTTAACGAGCCACGACTACCTGAGAGTCCGGCCACATGTGTAATTAACCTTGTGAAAAGCGGGTCCGTCCGATATATATATATAGATACACACACACTCTCGATTTATGCAACTAAAAATGGTAAGGGAAACTACTTTATATATATCTAAATATTCGACAAAAATTGTTGCACATTTTTTGAGTTTCTCTTACTCACCGGCAGTGGTCGACTGTAAAGAAATGAGTAGTTTTCTCTGGTTTTGTTTCTTGGCTGCTGTTACAGAGTTGTTCTTTGTATGATAAAACTTTCTCGCCCACAGATCTAAGTGTGCACGAATTATTCGCATTAATTTAATGGCAATGTTACAGGTTGGAGTCCATGGGGGGCCTGGTCAATATGCAGCGCCACCTGCAAAGACGGATCTAGGTCAAGGACGCGCACGTGCAGCCCCACAAAAGGCATATGCCGAGGGGAGGAAAAAGAATCCGAATATTGTAAACACCCATCCTGCTACGGTAAAGCCGCGGATTTTCGCAAAGTTGGTACAGTTACATTGTAACAACAGTCACCTCTAGTGTCAGTATTTGCTTAGGTAACAGGAAACATTTTCCTCTCAAGACGAGTTGTTTCATTAGCAAACATCGAATAATTATTTTGTCTGTGACCCATACTATTATATTGTCTGTAGATAGGTTTACATTGTCGATTTTCACCGGTTTGATTCACGACTACGTGTAGAATACAAAGGGGATTGAAGTGAAAAGAAGAAAAAATGGACGAGTCATTGACATAATACTCACGCGTTAATCGTCACAACCTTAGACAACAGCAGGCTAAGCAATCGTAGACAAGAGGAGAGTAATTCCTCTTCTCAGTACATATGAATGTATGAATCATGAAGGATGGATAGTAAACAATATTAGAACTTATAAAGTCTTAATAATAAAGATATAGTTACTGGCAATCCGTTGTTACAATCTTACACACCTGTTTATCTCAGATCCCCCTGAGATGCCTTCCTTACTAATCAACAGACGAACTACCGTCAACTACAACACGAATGTCAACAACAGTATTGACTTTACATGCCGTGTCGGTCCCATCAACGTAGAGAACCTTGAACTACTAAAGGTCACAAAAAATGGTTCACAGATAGTTCAAGGCCTCAGCACATCTTCTCCCTCCTTCAGAATAGAGAAAGCAGGATGTGCTGACTCGGGTATCTACTATTGTCGGGCTGGCAACACAGTGGGACAAACTAACTCCACGTCAGTGCAGCTCGATGTGTTGTGTAAGTAGTTGTCTGTTATTAAAATTCAACATTCATCTTACTCAGTGGGCACCTCACAGCCAGGTTATCTTACTGAGTTGAGTTTTTTAATTGCCATGATTAAATAATTGGACGTTATTGTGTCACTGGACACACTATGAAATATTATCGAACAGTCCATCAAATGGCAGTCACCACTATACATAACTTTTGTGGATTTTGAGAAGACATTTGACTCTGTAGACAGGGAAACCATCTGGAAACTTATGCAGCACTACGGATTTCCAACAAAATTCATTGCCAGCATCCAACAGCTGTATGAGGACTCAACATGCAAGGTCATCCACAACGGAAAGTTGACTGACCCCATCGCAGTGAGGACTGGAGTGAGGCAAGGCTGTCTGCTCTCACCGACAATCTTCCTGATCGTCATAGACTGGATCATGAGAAGAACAACCTCTAACAGCAACACGGGCGTTCAGTGGACCTTCGGCAGGCAGCTTGAGGATCTTTACTTTGCGGATGACATCGGCCTGTTGTCCCACAAGCAACAACACGCACAGACAAAGCTCACTCGGCTCACAGAAAAAGCATCGATGACTGGCCTGACAATCAAAATCAGGAAGACGGAGGTAATGCGGGTCAACAACAAGGAAGAAGCTCCACTCCAGCTACATGGGGAATGTATTAAAGTCTGACAGTTTCACTTACCTTGACAGCATAGTCAGCAAAGATGGAGGTACAGATGATGATGATAAACAAAGCAGGCTTGCGTTCCACACCCTACAACCTATCTAGAACTCCATGACTTTATCTTTACACACCAAGATCCGCATCTTTAACACAAATGTAAAGTCAGTCCTTCTGTATGGCATGTGACAAACAACATCACCAACAAGATTCAGACATTTGTCAACAGATGTCTGTGCCACATTCTCAACATCAGATTGCCCGAGAAGATCTGTGGGACAGAACCAATCAAAAACCTGCTAGCCAAGACATCAGGGAGCTGTAGTCGGGCTGGATTGGTAACATCTTACGAAAGCCAGCAAACAATTCGACGAGAAAAGCTTTGGGCTGAAACCCACAGGGACCCAGAGACCCAGAGACCCAGACAGACGTGGAGGAGATCAGTCCACAGAGAGGCAGAAACAGCTGGCATGGCATGGTCGCAACTGAACAGGGACGCCCAGAACCGGGTCCGATGGTGGGGTGTGGTTGCGGCCCTATGTTCCACTGGGGGCGAATAGGAATTAAAAGAAAGAAGAAGTGTTACTGGACAAAAGCAGTTTATATACAAGTTGTAACCTAGACTAAGGTTAAACTATTAACAAAAGTGGTGATTTACATTTTGTGGAGGTCATATTAGTGTACGTGTATATAAACATGCGACTTTCACTAACGTTTTTGCACACCCTGCGTCGAGTTTTCAAAAGTAAATTCAAGTTTAGAATTAAAACAAAAATAGAGACTAAATAAGAAACGCAAAAAGAAAGGCAGAAATTCATTTTGAAAAAGGATTTAACAAAAATATTTATAAAATGTTACTATTCTCAATTAGGTTCGCCAGACGTTTTAGCAACAACCATGGAACTAAAGGTCACGGAAGGGTTAGAAGGACAGACAACCTTTGAAGTCATGGCCTCCCCAGTTCCAACTATCGACGGTTTTATTTCTCACCAAGAGGAGAGTAATTCTTCTCAGGAGAAGCCAGTCAGGTACAATCTTTTTACTGGGAAATGCGAGCAGAAGACACCGGACCTTCACCTGGCTACCTGCACTGTGTATGTGACACAAGCCACGCCTACAGATACCGGACTGTACAGTGTCCACGTCAGCAACTCAATGGGAAACATGACTGTCACCTTCCAACTCCGTGTGACAGGTATGCATTTGTGGATTTTCGATTTTTAGAGCAAGACGGCTTATCTATATCTATATGGATGGCTTACTACTACTACTACTCGTCGTCGTTGCCGTCAATTATTCTTACTTTCACGTAATAGACGTTTGTCATTAAAAACATCAATGGCCAAGTAACTCAGTTTTCACTCTACTTTCTTTCAAACAACTGATTTATGTGAAGGTCGAGGTTTTACTTAGAGATGCATGCGCATGCACACTTAGCATTAGCATTTCACTTGTACGTATCTTTTACTTATTATATTTAGTTTTAAAATCATACGCTAACAATTATTATTCGCCTTTATCATGCAATGCAAATTGCGAGAACCCAGGAAGTGTATGAAATAGACGGAGATTAGATAAATCAACTGATTCTTGCTTAGTTCAATTTTGTTTACTTCGCATTAATGACTACAAGTGTACTTAGCAAATGTCTTTGTACTTAGTTACTGATAAGTGGAAAGCTTATCAAAACTTTTTTTAGAGCTGTCTAGGAAAGTTCCTTAAAGATAACACAGTATAATTTAGTGTAAAAGTAGTGTTTACAGACAATTATGTACATCAAGTACTGGCAAGCTGTATCTATCTGTGATTTCCTTCCCATGATAATCCAAAGAATATGTAGTTGAAACAATTCCCAATTTTAATGCTATTAATGTTGAAGCTTCAAAACATTGGTGACCCAAACTTTCTTTTGTATTGGGAACTGGCAAACACATTAGAACTGTTCAAATTAAAAAAAAAAAAACCAGATCGCTTGATCAAAAACCCTTTGTTTCCAGTGACTTTCATACAACACTTGTAAAATTCGTCAAACGTTCGACCATGGTTGCTCAGTTAATAAGGAACTTTAAATATCACACTACTGCTGCAGTCATCAACTGGGTGTGGGTGAGCCATAGAAAGGCTGACCACATGACATTTGACGAGTGATTTGATTAGTGAAAGAAAAAGTTCATACCCATAAACTACGCCACGTGTAAATGAAACAAAAGAAACACGAGGCCAGTTCTCTTTTTGTGATCCTTCTTTCCATTCGGGAGTAATCGGAGAAGACTTCAGTCCCGTGCAGCGCTGAGGGTCACCTGAAGCCGTGTAGAACATATAAGTGTTCATCGACATCCCTCGTCACTAGATAGTTTGTTTTATGGGAAGCAGGTGTGCTTAACATTAAAATTCGTGTTTAAATTTGAAGTCTTTTTCTTGGTAGTGTGTATTTATTAGTACATACATTAATTTGAGTTCTGTCCTCAGCGTGCAGAGACAACCTGACTGACTGTCCCAGTCTCGCCAGTCGCTGTGGTGAACATTGTGTACAAGAGTTTTGTTGGAAGACATGCTCAGGGTGTCGTAAACAAACAAGCAATCCCACAGGTATGGAATATGCCCCTCTCTCTCTCTCTCTTGTATTCTAAATTTTCGGTCGTTATGGACTTGATTCTTTCATATCTCCTTTCTCCACTTCAATAATTAATTTGTCTGTCGTTTAAATCAAACTCCAAAGGAATAAAACATAGCAAAGTTTTATAAAAAGAATGAGGCACCGAAAAAAATTATAAAATCCAAATTATGATTGGCTTTTAAACTTGGAGTATGAGTATTGGTAATGTCAACTTAACAAATGTATAAGCATTTTTAGCGGCATTTGAGACCCAATGAATAAATAATTCATATTATCTGTAAACAAACTGTACTTGCACACAATTTGTGTACAAATCGACAAGGTTACTCTCTGTCAGGACTCTCAAAGTGTCAGGAACACACGCTATATGCGGACAATGCACAACAGCAGGAACTTCGTCCCACACGTTTTTGTTTTCTCACAACAAATCACAAACAAAGACCTGTCCATGGGCTTCAGGTTTTTATCGTCGGGAGTTTTGATTATATTTACGGGAGGCAAGGAAAAAACTGCTCTAAGGACATACCGGCAAGAGCTATAGATAACAGCAGTGCCTGTGACAACACTTCCGTTACATAAGTTGCTCTCACTTTAAAGGTCATAAAACCTCTACATACTAAAATTAGTTATTAATCACACATAAGTTTAAACTTACAAAGTCTACAGTCTCTCAAGTGGGGAACCCCAGCTATTGACGCCAACTTCCCAGACCAGTGTTACAATGCAAACAATTAAAATAGCAAAAGATCTCACTTATGTTCAAGCAAAGTCCGTGTTGGACTACACACAACCCTCTCCACACACACATACATCCCCTTTATTCCTCTTCCTTGTTTGCACCGTCAATGTTATCCACTTGATGACCCACACTAGTTGATACTGGCTATGCAAGTATTGTAGACTGATGAGGGAGAAGTCATCACTCCCATGATCCTTGATAGCTGGTGTTGTCGATGCTGACACATTAGACTAACAAAGGAGACGTTACAACTGCTACAATCATCTCTGGTCCTGTCTTACTTTGCCCCACAAATGATTCCTGAAAATCTTGCAACTTAATATAAAATTCAAACTCAGGATTTCTCTTTTTTTAAACAACAAACAAGTTACGATATCAATTCATTTTTTGCTGACCGTTACAAAGATATCATTATAATATATATAGTACCTTGTGTAGGCCAGGAATCACTCGTATCCCCAGTCCCTTTCACACAGAAATTCTTCACAGCATCTTTCTATCCCAACGACTTGCTTGTGATTAGGAAACTGAGTTCTTGACAGCTACCGGGATCCTAATGAACATTTCGTTTAATCAAGCACTCTTCCTTATGTCGTGCTCACTATCATAAAATACTAATATCATAGTCAAGGGTTACAACTCATGTCCGTGACACAAACTTTATACTGTATGAGTTTTAAAGGATTGCTATTTGAGACATGAACGTCAGTACTAGGGTGAAGCAGGGCTGCATTCTGTCACCGTTCCTCTTCATCCTGGCCATGGACTGGATTATGAAGACTTCCACCGACAGTGAGAGGAGAGGGATCAGATGGACCATGACTATGACAGCACCAACAACACTGGAAGACTTGGACTTTGCTGATGACATTGCCCTGCTGTCACACCGCCACCAAGACATGCAGGACAAAACAAAGGCCTTCTCAGAAACAGCTGGAAACCTTGGCTTGAAGGTCAGTGGAAGGAAAACGAAAAGTATGAGAGTGAACGCCAGAGTCCAAGACATCATCAAACTAAATGGAGAAGAGATTAAGGAAGCTGACAGTTTCTATCTTTGGTCCAAAATGTCAAACACCGGGGATGTGGGGATGGAGATTCGAGACCGACTGGCAAAAGCCAGCCAAGCCTTCGCCTCACTGAGGAGCACATGGAAGGCAAAAAACATCAGCCAGAAGAGAATCTTCCAGTCAACTGTGATCAGCACCCTCCTTTACGGATCAGAATCATGGAAGATTACCAAAACCATCAGTACAAAGCTTGACGTCTTCCAAAACAGATGCCTCAGGTGCATACTTAACATCTTTTGGCCAAACACCATCACCAACGAAGAACTCCACCGAAGAACTGAAACCAAGTCCAACACCACGCAGGTTCAACGAAGGCGTTGGCGATGGATTGGACATGTGCTCCGCCAGCAGACAGCAGACCTCTCCACAGTCGCCCTACGATGGACTCCAGACGGCCGAAGTAAACGAGGCCGCCCAAAGGAAACTTGGAGAAGAACAGTGGAAAGGGAGATGAAAGGAAAGGGCTGGACCTGTGGTCACCTAGAGAGGGGTTCAGCCGATCGACATCGGTGGCGGACTCTGGTTGAGGCCTTATGTGCAACCTGATGCACGAAGAGGAATAGATGTGAGATAGATGTGAATAGATGTGAGACATGACATTAATACTGAACCAGAACTATGACACTAGCGAGGACACGTTGAATATGACACACTTGTGGGGAGGTATATGTGTGTATAATTATCAACACTGTGATTGTTGAAAAAAACCGCTTTAATATCGTTTACAGATTTCCGACAAGTACCGAATCTTTCGTGTAATTGGCGAGATTTTTAAGAAGATACTTGTGATTACAGCGCTGAAACTTCCGGTAGCTGTTTATGATCGGTTTTCACTTCACATTTTTAATATTTGTTTATTCATACAATGTGTCAAACCTCCATCAGTATTGGTGATGATCTGTCGACCATCCACTAAGGTACTGTAAGCGTGAGTACCTGTTTAGTCTTTTTTATTGCAAAACTGCGGTCGGAAAGTTATTTATTGAGTAAAATCAATATAAGTGAACTGATTTGTTATTACTGAAATTAGCGTACATTACTATATCTAATTACAACTTGTAGCTATAGTAATAGAGCGAGAGTTGCCCTCAGGCTACATGTGGAACAACTGTGTCAAGACACTACAGAAGTAGTTCTACCCATGTGACAGTAATTATAAGACAGTACCAAGATTCCTTACAATAAAGTAACACAAGGGAATGTTAGTGGGTCTACACACCACTTTGCCCTTGTTGTTCACCACTTGCCCTCGGGGCAATGTTTCACATCGCTTTATAACTACAACTACAAAGACTCAACCCTCTCGTGTAAGTCGATGAATTGAGTGGTAGATGTGTAATGTTTCAAATGCAAACATAAAGAAAAAGTTAATAATAGATATTATATAAGGGAAATATGCAACAAAATGTCTTCAGTACTTTTCAGATAAATATTAATTACGTGTGTTTTATGTTGTTCAGGAAAGCTTCATACAGAGAACCACCTCAAGAGAAGGAACAAGAGTATAAGGGGTTGATCTACAGACTTAAAGACTTACAAAACCTGATACAGTTACATGGTGTAGTCCACAGTAAGTAAGGAGTTTAAAAAAAGGAATGGCTGTTGTCGCAGTGGCTAAACAAAACCTGTCACCATCACAGTCATAACTGGAATGTCTTGGGTTCTGATTTAGGTTTTGATCTCTCTTTCTGTGTGTGCGCGCGCACGTGTGTGTGTGTGTGTGTTGTAGATTTTATAGCTTTTATTTTGTTTTGTGATTAGGCAACTTCATGTAAAATGTGTTAATGTGTTTTGTGCTCTCAATGAGTTGATGGAAGAAGCGTTACATAACTTAGCAAATAAATATTTTATTAATACGCAGTACAGATTACATTAAACTAATGATTTGTTTCAAGAGATCATTACAGAGAAAGTGCTGCCCATCTTTATTATGTGAGTGTTTTATTAAATCAGTAGCTGCTGGCAGTCACTTCATGTCTACAAGGTCTACACAATGTCACGTGACATATGAGAGGTAAGAAGACCTGTCAGTTGTATTTTTTTTCAAATGTTGCACCGTATAATAATTGTTGTGGTTGTAGCTGGTGTTGGTTGAAATGTTGATGTTGGTTTTCTGCTAAACAATTTAAAGCGAAACACACTTCACTTTTTTTTTAATGGCATGGCTGGTGCAGGTCATTTAGTGCAATAATAACGAGAGTAAAGAGCTACTCTAGACAGGTATAAACTTAGATTATGGATGCTTGAGAAAGAAAATTCGCCATCTGTGTTATAAAACTACGATAAGTGAGGTCTGCTTAAAAAAAATACAACTTCTCCTCAAGGAATTGCTTGAGTGCTATCCTTGTCTGTCCGTCTTTTCCGATCTGTGAACTATCATTATCTCTGGCTATTCCGCAGTATGCGTGTGTGGATATCTGTGTGTGTGTATTAGAGAGAGAGAATATCACTCCACGCTAAATTTACTTCTACAGTTTATTTAATAGAATTTTTTTCGAAGAGTAATGTCCCTTTGTGTTTTAGTGTTTGTATGGAAGTATATTTATGGACTGACGTCTGTCGAGACTCACACTTAGCCTCTTGCTACATTCGCTGTTAATTTCAGCGAACCAGAAGACGACCTGACTTCCGGCAGAGCAGCGCAAAAATGGAGACTTTTGATGTCAACAATATAATTACCGTAAGTGTATTGCTTTGTTGCACTATTAACCAAACTTACGCCTATTTAAAACGCAAAAATATTTGTTTCACTAGTATGAAATCTTTCTTATGAAATAATAATATGAATAATATGAATCGCACATAAACACGAAGATCTACAATCATCAAGTGTTCCCATATATATTTCACCTCGGTCTCTCGGTTATATAAAATCCTCTTGTATGGGTAACTTGGCTTCGCTTTTTTTCTATATTTATTTTTGCTCAAAATTTGGTATGTTATCATGGTTTAAGGATGGTGTCTGCTTGTTACATATTCAAGATAGTGGTAGTCCTGTTAAGAAGTCGGTAGTGATAGCAAAAGGTCGATATACAGACTTAATGTAATTTGAAAAAAAAAAACGCGCAACATTGATAGGTTGTATTCTGCGCTAACCAGTGATGATAAAAGGAAAACAATGGAAGGTCAGACACACTGAACAGATGCAGTGAATGCAGCCTTTCCATTACACGGAATCTTACAAAAGTCAGTAAAGTTCTGCATCCACAAACATCTGAAAGTTATTCTGACATTTGTATGGCAGCTCATCTCGCAATCTTCGGTGCAGTGGCTCAACTTTCTTAGAAATATCGTTCCATCAACATAGCTCTTGTAGGTCTTTGCAAACTAAGTTTCCTGAAGATACCTGATGTCAGTCATGTCAGACTTGCCTCTATGGCACGGAAAGCTTGTTGTGACAGATGGACAGCAAATCTTTTTGAAGCAGCAGCAGGGAGGTAATCAGAGTCTGAAGTCGACACTCCATGTGTCGATGTAAAATCTAAATAACGGCTAAACATTTCTGTGTTGGCAAAGGTGGTTGGGTGGGTAAGAGTGGTGTGTGAACTGAAAGCACTGGTGTTGATCTTCGTCTATTCATATACAACGAGCTTTTAAACAATAACAAGAATATTTAATCAATACAGTTCTCGAGTAATTTAATAAATAACGCCATTATAAATAACTAAATTTGTAAACATGAATGAGACACATTATTGGTGAGCTTTTTTGCTATTAGAGTTTTTTAAGTTCTGAAAGCTGTTATTTTTTTATCAATTGTTAGTGTCATTTTCCATCGTTAAAATGCTTGTAAAGTGGGTCTTGACTGCTATAACAGGAATGCTTCAGGATTAATGTTGTTTTGCGTGCTATTGATTATTGTCTTAGGCAAAACATAACAAACATTCTTGGATTTAAAACTCCTATAACAGAGAGACAAGATTTAGTAAAGTAGTAAACAGCAGTTTCATTAAACTTTGAATGTAGATGAGAAGATGCCAGAGGACAAACTATCCTTTACTATTTCAGTAAGGGCAGGAAGTATGATGTCGAGACAGTCAATCACAAACGCGGTCTGAACTGGTCCAGTGTGCAAGTTGTGGGTTTTACCTGGAGTATGATGGTCCTAAGCTCACTTTCCGAGCTCGTTAAAAGAAATAAAGGAGCACTTGGGCCTTGAATGATCATCGTCATGGTCTGAAAAAGCTGAATGGTGCACAGGCAGTTCATTAAAATGTTTTTTTTTAAATTTATGCGTGTATGAGAGAGAGAAAAATAGAGATATAGAAAAAGAGTTTAAATAAATAGCAGAGAAAAAAAAAACTACGCTGTCTAACTATTCTGATGTTACAGCGATTTCGAAATTTAAGTGATCCTTCAGAAACTTTGCTTGCTACAGTAAACATCCCCTGGACCTTAATCTTCTGCAGGTGACCAAATGAGACAGGAAATAATCTGATTTGCCTGCCATCATGCGAAAGGTCAAGAGGAAAAGCCAAAAGTAAAATAGAAAATACTAGTGCAGCGACACCAGAATGTAAATTACTGTCACTCTGCTCTGTAAGTGTCGAACATAACTTATCAAGGCAGTAACAAAAGAACAAAACTTCCATTTCAAGCACAAGGCAAGTGACTTATTAAAGATAGATTCTACAGAATGTTAAAAAGCAACACAAAATGTGTTAGACTTAACTGACACCCTACGCTTTCTCTGTGTGTTTAAAATTAACTAAAATGCTGTAATATGCACGGATGAGTGCTTGTGTGTGTGTGTGTGTGTTACTCTAACTCAAGCATTTTATTAATTAGGCCTTGGCCCTTTTTAAGGGGGCAGGGGAGTTAGTAACAACAAGCATTTTGATTAAAAACCAAAATGTTACTACAATTCTATTAGATATACAAAATTATTATTACTAGTTGTAGTAGTAGTAGAGGAGGAGGAGTAGTAGAAGTCGGAAGAGAAGAAGGAGGAGGAGGAGCAGTAGTATTCATTGAAGAATTATAACTGACTGTGATCCAAAGGGATTCCATTAATAAAAAGAATGTGAGACTGTGTTATAGTGTGAGTGTTTGTGTGATGAGGGACTTTGTGAGAATTCATGTAGCATACGCAGATAAGAAACGACATGAGAATAAATTATTCCAGCCATAGTGTTAGCAGTGCGTCTGTTCATAACTTTTACTTACTACCATAAGCATAGACTAGGCTAGTATAATCACTAAATAAGGCGATCTCGTGAGGCTGAGTAATTAACCCGCTTAATTTTTCTCTCCCCGTGGAACGTGTCAGACACAACTCGTTACATCCACAGATTTTCTTCCTTGTTTCCTCTACTTTAGACTGAAAAGTTCAATAATGACATTAAAATTCAAGACCATCTGTTCGTATGCTCCTTTCAGTTAATGTAAGCAAGGAAATGTTTATTTTATCGCATGTTTCCCTTCCCCACTTTCTCTGGATCACACTTGAAACTAGCCAACAACAGTTGAATAAGACCAATCCATGGGTTTTTAATTTTACTTTGTCTTAAAATTGTTGAATTTGATAAACAAAAAAGTGCCTAACTTAAAGGCAATATTGCACTGTGAAGAAATGAGATCTGAGGAGTATGTGAAGTGGAATAGTGGAAGGGAGGCTTCAGAGGAGGTGTGCAAGGAGGGTTGCTGTTTGGTGACGCTACAAGTATTGTTTATACTCGCTGCTATCTTTTTACTATTGCTGATGTTGTTTACTGTCGACTGTTGACTGGTGCCCACTTTTCCTCAGGCATGTGTCCAGGAGACATGCCAAGTCCGCAGTGGTGGTGCGCTGTATTAATTTCCAAATACCTTTCGTTGGCGCATTCTGTGTAGCTAATCTTTTAGATGCGATCTCAGATACTATCTTAGATACTTTCTCCAACCTCAAAACGCTTTTCTTGCTTTTCTTACAGTTTTTTTAAACAGGTGTCAAATATTCTTTTATGAACTCTCAGACACAGAAACATGCCTGTATAATAAAGAGCAATACATATATATAATTAGGAAAGCGCTCTATATACTTTCTATAGATTGGGAAAATGACTTATAGCCAGAAGTCTCCTACATCGTGTACACCGTATTTGAAAGACTGTCATCAAGACAGTTGGTGCTTGTATTTACACAACACTTACGGCCCTAGAATAGATCTCATAGGTTTCAGTCCATTTTTATTTGTTTCTTTGTTGGTTTTTCTGCCAAGGAGACTGTAAAATGCAGTAATGGAACATCTTTTTCCCCAAAAATGTGTATCTATAACGTTTTTATTATTATGTATTAAAATTAACATCATCATCATTATCATTATCATCGTCAGTCAATCCAACCATCCTTCCATCATCCATCCATAATCCAGTCAGCATCCAGTCAGCATCATTCATTATTCAGTCGTCCATTATCATCATCCACCCATCATTAGTCAGTTATCATCAATCATCAATCATCAATAATCAATCATCATTCAACAATCATCATTCATCAATCATCAATCATCAATAATCAATAATCAATCATCATTCATTACCATCATCATCCGTCTTCATTTATCCATCGTCATTATCATCAATCATTATTCAATTTATCTTAAATTATCATCCATCCATTATCAATCGTTTTCCATCCATCTTCCATCCATCTTCCATTCATCTTACATTCATCATCCATTCAACATCCATTCATAATAATAATCATCATCATCATCATGACTAATTATCATATAAAATATTTAGCCTGAATGTAGACTTCTTATCCTTCTTCCCCCAGCCGCTTGGTAGAAAGAAGCTTATTTTCTCGTTTAAATGGGGAAATTCGACATCGTCACCTCGGTCTAAATCCTCACATCAACAGGAGAATTTCTATCGTGCTGTAAGGACTGATACAAGTGACCTGGCTGTGTCTGAGAGGGTAATGCTGTTTGCATACAGCTGCCTAATTGCTTTTTAAAATCTTTACACATTCCTGTCGTCTCTGTAACTGAGATAACAAATCATGAGCCAGTGTAACCAGGTAAGGTGGTGAGGACTATCCCACCTCCTGGGAGAGGGGGTTTTCTCCACATCTACTTATTCTTCTTGATGCTTTATGTCCCTCATCCGTGTCGTCCTGTCCGCCATTGTGTCAACCGCCTACCCTGGATCCTCATCGCCTCGTCGGCGCGTGGACGCGTGACCCTGCTGCGCAGTGTGCAGCCAAGCCTCATGTGGAGCGGCTAGGGTTGGGACCTGCGAGCGGGGGCTCACGTGACCAGCGGCCTACCTACGTCTCGTACCTGGACGAGAGGAAGGACGGGGACCAGCTGGAGGAGAGGAAGAGGGGGGTAGGGTTCGACGCTAGGGCGGCAGGCAGGGCCAGAGGGCGGGCTGCCGCCAAGCGGACACTTTGAGAGGATATTTGACCTGCCACCCCGCAGTGCTAGCGGGTGGTGTGTCCTATTTGTGATTACTTTCTATCTCGCCTGTGCACAGGGCAACTGTTTTATTTCTTTTTTTTTTTTTTAGCTGTTGTTGTTTACTCTAATCTATCTTTTATTTGTCGGTGTTAGAGATCTATGATGTGTTTCTGTTGCATTATTTTTAAATTTGTTTTGCAACGTGAATTTTGTCTTTGTCATTGCTGTGTGGTCTGCGCTCAGCTGCAGTTCGAATGGTACGTCACAAGCCGTCTGAGGCTGAGCAGAAGGGTGCGCGTTCGTGCCGGCTGTGCGAGAGGTTACAGGCGTGCATCCTGCGACGTCTGGGGATGGTGCGCGACATGGTATACAAAACACACAAGGCTTACTTACACTAATACAGTTAGCACCTCGCATGCGCCAAACGAGGAAAGAAGAGACTCACAGCCATCCAATCAAAATTAGACACGTAGTCGTTAACCAATGAGAAGGCTCACCGTTAGTTACTTCCTCGTCGACGTGGAATAAAAGCTGTCGCACCGCGATGTTTGTCCAGTGTCTTGTCAGTCAGACACACGATCAGCTTTAACATATCGACAGCCAGCATCATGATGTACAGGGCCGTCAGTGTTTACTGGATCTCTGTTCTCCTGGTGCCCAGTGTGGGTAAGTAGTGCCGCACATAGAATAATGGATTAGTTGTTTGTCAATAAGACCATTTTATTGTGACCTGCACGTGTTAAATGTTTCGGGTTGTAACAGGCAATGGCCCTTCGCATGCCTATTTCTAAGTTGCCTGTTTATTAGACGTTAACAATTGTTTGGTTTTTGCTCGTTATCTTAACCTGATTTCTATGTATTATAATAAAGAATTGTTTTCTGTTTGCAATGTTCATTGTAATGTGCTACATGCATTCGTTTCTTGTTTACAAGCACCTTATGAAGTATCTTAAAAGGAGTTTGTTTTTTCTCTTTTTATTTTCTATTTATTATGCTATTTCAATTCATGATAATTTGATAAGCATTTACATGATGCAGATGAAACCTTAAAATATATTAAAAATAGTGAGTGGTGTACTAATGTGTCACTTCTAAAATTGTTTTTTGTTTTTGCTTATAGTTACACCTGCATGTAGAAACTTCGCTTTCACAGAGTTAGTGACATTGATACTATTTCGATCCATTCAAAGTTTGCTCTGAGTGAGATGCTTTGCATTTTAGCTTTTGACTACAGTTACACATCTTTGTCCCCAAGCCATTTATTTCTTTCAACGTCGCACACAACACTGGTCAACATTTTCTCTTAAACAAGTGTTGTCATTTGTTATCAAGCTGTATGTCCTAAACACGAATATGAAAAACCAAAACCAAAATGACGAAGTGCATTTTAGTTGTAATTAACCTATCGTTGATACTTGTAAGAAACAAAGTCATAGACTACGTCCGGTCCGGTTTCACGAAGTTCTTTATTAAACCAAGTTCGATGATTTTTTTTTTAAATAGTTGAAGCTGTTCCCATTTCTACGAAATGTTAAAAGTTGTTTGGAAATAGGTCAAGAACTTAGTTGTACGATTCCTGTAGTTAGGGTAAACTAATACTTCAGTTTTTTTTTTTTTTTGTTTTTTTTTTTAATAAGGCTTCTCAGTTTTCCTGTAAAGTTTAGCTTTAAAACGTTTTGCATCAGTCGCACTGGCTCACACACTTACTAGAATGTTAGAGGCAGGTCAGGTCGCAGACGTTAGGCGGACAGCTGTTGAGTGGTCAGATACCTTCCAATGTTCAGTGAACGTTTCTTCATTTATTTATAAACATGGATTAAGCTTTTTAATTGTATATCTCTGCTTTAGTATTTGAATAAAGTATTATAGCTGGGGGATGGCTTTTTTTAATGTCCAACAATATATGATGCCTTTGCGAGCAGTGAAATAAATTGAGTACAACATCTGTCTCAAAGTTATTATTGCGAACAAATAGGTCAAAATGTTCACTGATAGTTATCCTTGAAGCATTTGTATATCTGTCGAATATTTAAAAGTTTGTAAGTTCCTCCAAAAAAAATATCAGATTTATAATTGCAAGGCATCATTATCCTCTGGTCCCATAATGGGATATAATTACTTTTGTCCTCAGATTTTTTGTAGCACTCTGATTTGATGCCATTTCATTGGTTATCTTTAAATACTAGCCAAATCTTTAAATATAACATGCCAATGAACATTACTGTTTACCCTTACATCCCATTTCAAACTCATTCGCATACCGGTGTTAGATACCATTCTATCATAATATAGTCTTGCTCCTTTTTTGTTTTTGCCATATGTAAAAGAAGATAATTCTGTTTTCTTAATTCCATTTAAATTCATATATGTTTATGGCTTTTTCTGAAACCATTTAAAAGAGACCAAGTTAATGTTAGCATCATTTTTAACAGCTTAATATAATTTAAAAGTTTACTCAATTATCCACTACGTGTTTGATTACGTATATATATCCTACTTCACCAATCTCCTGCATATGCTTGGCATATTCCCAATCTTAATTTTATCAGTACAAAAGAGGTTCTAACAAAATTGTTTCATGTTTTTTTCACACTAAATACTCTGTCCAAAAATCCTATACACTTTTAATGCATCCCTCTAGAAGCTGTTTGCATTTAGGAAAGAGGCAAACTTCAGGGCCAAGTTTGTCAAAATAATATAATATTTTGTGTGTAGACAAGGTTTTTCCCAGCTGTGATTGGTTTTGTTTGTTTAAGCAGCCAAAATCGTTTCAATGAATTCATACAAGTTCTAACATTATGTGTGCTAACGCACAAGATATAAATATTTTTCGAGGATATTTTTCTTGTAATTTTATTAGTTGTACCATTCCAAACAAACCTAAAGATGGATTTTTGTATATCACTTGCAATATAGTCTGAAGGGTTAGATAGCAGTAGCCAAAGTTGTCCTAATTTTGCCTAGACTTCAGTATTGCTTCTTTCAATAATGGTGTTAACTGTCTTTTAACAATATTTTGTGCAGCATTCGAATTTCAGCGAGCTTTCTATCATAGTTTTATTTTATACAGCCTGTTAGATTATTTGTAAACCAACTGCCATAAATTTATGTTTCTGGATTCCACTGCATCTTAAAATATGATGAGAACTTAATTGATAAATTTGTTTTGCTTCCCTGCAATATTGCACTTGCTTTTTAAGGTGCTTAGTACTAATCCAATTATCTTTCAAAATATATCTTTCGGGCTCATTTTTTCCAGAAGACAGTCGTTCTTCTTCCAAGATTAGTTTTGTATCATCTGCATATTTTACTATTTTAATTTCAGAGTTGTAGTAGATTTTTATTTCTTTTATTATATTTGTTTTTCTAATCAGAACAACTCAAATTTCTAGGCACAAAATTTTTAAAAAAGATGAGATGTGGTTACCCTACATGATTCCTCTTTTAATTCGGAAACATTCCGATAGTTACAATTCACTGGCACAATTATTTCATTTTTGTATAAAAGGTGGTGATCCATTTTGCAGAAAAGGAAGGTAAAGCCAAAGGAATGTAGAACAGCAAGCACAAAACTCCAACTAAGACAATAAAAGGTTTATTTAAAGTAAAGGTATGTTAGTAAACTAGGCTGTTTATTTACACTGAAATGTTTAGTCAGGTCATATGTCAGTCTAATACTATCCCGAAGATATCTTTCACGAATAAAGCCAGACTGGTCCTCATTAATAAGAGATGGCAATTTTTTCATTCTATTTGCAATGCATGCTGCACCAATCTTATATATCTCTTTGCTAGTGACTGATCTCCATTTATTTAATACGGATTCATGCTGCTATAGGCTATATAGTCAGTGCACATTTAGGTTGATGAGACCTTATACAATAGACATGCCTGACCCCTTGAGACAATTTCTTATCTCAAGCAATCTATGTCTTTACAAGAGGTGGACTACAACGGGTCTTGGTCTCTTTGGGTGACTTTCCTGCTCGGTACGAAAATGAGATTTTATGAATGTCAATGTCTGACAGACCAAGTCTTGACTGGACATCATGAAGCACTTTCCTCTTGCAATCCTCTGCTCTTTTATTTCTGTGGTCGTCAGGTACTCCGTAGATTCTTACCGACTCTCTCCGAGAGTATTGCTCTATAAGATTTATTTCTTCTGTATTCTCACCGGAGCAGCTTGTGAATCTGCCAATGTCCTCTTTCAACTCAACTGTTTGCTTTTAAAGATATTTAACTGTTGCTGTTAACATTTCCTTTTCTTTTTTTAACATCGAAGAGTGTTCTCGCTAGTAACTTTATAGTCAGTATGTTTTGTCAGTGCACGATGGCAATCTTCTATTTGTTGTTTTATTGTTTGTGTTGTGTTTTGTAAGTTTTCCAATTACTTTACTATTTGATTATTAGATGTGTCGGTGTCTCATGGAAGTGTTTGAGCCACCCCACATGTCAGATTTCCTTTTTAACAAATAAATATATTTTACACACATAAGCACAGACACTCCAGGCTCTGCCATGATCACTCCTCACCCTCGGGTTCAGACACCTTATATAGTGCAGGCGGATGCTAGGGAGGGCCTCGCACAGACTTTTAAAACATTTAATTCCTAAGGAATCTTGCCAATATTACAGTCTTATTTTTGACATAACAAGATAGATACTATAAATATTTAATGCAATGTTTATATCAAAGTATAAAATATTATTCTGTTTATATATCACACAGGTAGACTAATATGAGAATGAAGTTAATGAGAAACCATTGTGCAAATGCCTTGTTTAAATAAAATCCAGTAATTTCACGCGGCTCGTCCGTCACTTGTTGTCAACCTAACTAGCTTAGCTTCGTACTTTGACAACTAACTTAGCTATCACAGTATTAACAATCAAAAATGCATGCAACTTGCTACTTTATTTCCTTCCATAGGCCGCATTCACATTTTTAACACAAGATCAACAATGTCTTTGCCTTATAGTTTTAAATCTCACAAAACAGACTGTTTACAACAACTAGGAGAAGTCCCTGAAGCTGATATAAAATTGATAATGCTACAGATATTTCACACAGTAGACTGGAAAAGATTGTGTGGTAGGAAGAAGGGGTCCATGTGGTGTAGCAGTTCTAGTTTTAATTATTTTGGTCTGAATAAAATTAGTCCCTTTAGCACATAATAATAATTATGAGAGCAAGTGGATTTAACAGACCTACATCGAATTTATGAGGTGTGTTTATTTTGTTCTTTAGTAAAGCTTTTGAATTTACTTCGTGCAAGAAACTCAAGACAAAACACGAACATTTATTCGATCATCCTATAGGTTTGATATGTGGCTTTAAGATCATTACCTGCCCTACTTGCTAATTTAGTTTACTTCTACCCGTTCTTGGAGATATCCCAATAAAAAAGCGACTAATAGGCTTCGCCACCCCGTTAATTATACAATAAAGCACTTATTCAGTGTAATCTCGTCTAATTATTAATAAAAATACTGCATCAATGTACTATTTCACTGTATTATTAATTCGTTCAATTTCAGCTCAGCAGATGTCAGCTCGTGTAGTTAATGGCACAGCAGACGCAGGACGTCTAGAGATATTGTACGATGGAACTTGGGGCACAGTGTGTGGCCTTTTATTTGGACAGAGAGAGGCCTTGGTAGCCTGCAGGATGCTAGGATTTAACAGGTATGTACACTGTAGTGTTGCCCACTACGATTTAAAAGTTTTTATAGCACTAAGCCAGGGGTGGGCAATTACTTTTCTCAAGGGGTTTAGAGGGCCGGACTAATATAGTTAACTCAGTTTTACCCAATACTGTATATATCCAGGGTGGGCAATTAATTTTCCCAAGGGGCCACATGAGAAACTGGGATGGTTTTAGAGGGCCGGACTAATAAAGTTAACTCAGTCTTACCCAATACTGTATATATAGTATATATACTGGCGGGCGGGCCAGCGGGAGGGCCGGTCAGAGACAGGAGGCGGGCCGGATCCGGCCCGCGGGCCGGCGTTTGCCCAGGTCTGGTATATATAGTATATATAACTCTGAACAGCAGGCGGGCCGTTACCAAGGTCTGCACTAAGCAATCATTTTCTTCCAATGGAGCACTTGTTTTATTGGAGGATTGTAGCCTTATAATTCATCTGAAACTAAGAATTTTTATTTTGAATGAAAAAAATATGGCTTTCAAAGCAACAGTTTGTTTTTTTCTTTGTTCCGAAAGTAATTGTAATGTTAGAAGGGGAGTAGACTGTAAAGCATGCGGTAGAAACAAAGTGAAGAAAATTACTAAAAGACATTCACGACTATAACGAGCTCTTTGTCGTTTCACTGATAATATAAACACGTTAAGACACGACCCTGACGTTTTCCTCTTTCAAATCTGTCTCACCTGTTCTCCCCGGAAAAAATTCATAGAATTGGGTGTTCCTGCATTAGTTGAGGGTCTAATAACTTTGATATTTTTGCTTCTATAAGTGCTTTCCTTTATTCATGTTTCCTCCACAGCCTAATACCGATTAGACACACTAAATCAAGAAACTTTTTAATTGCAGTAAAAAAAAACTGAGACAATTTAGTGTTTTAATCGATTATTAATATATCAATATCTCGATGAACTGTTTCACGTATGAAATATTCCATAATTTCTATTTTTGATACAGCATGCCTTAGTAAGTTTGTGTGAATAATGTGTGCTTGAAAAAATCGGATACCGTTAATATTATCAAGAATTTTTAACTGTTAAACATCATTAATTTCTAATATTGTGATAGCTATAGCAATCAAAATGCAATCTAAAAGGTTAAATCTAAACTAACATTAAAAGTGTTGATATAAACTACGGCACGGATCACAGTAAAGTGTTAGTGTGTGTGCACATGTATTTACACAAGTTAATGTTTGTTCAGTGTAACAAAAACAATTCTTTTAATATCGATGTCTTCTCCTGTATGTTTCTAATGTCGGACAGCACAACAACAGTAGCCGTGGGGTCAACCAAGTACGGAGCAGGCTCTGGTCCTATTCTGTTCAGTGACCTGCGGTGTGTGGGGCACGAAACCAGCCTGGCGCAGTGTCAACACTCGGGGCTCTACAGACAATACTGTGACCACAGGCACGATGTCGGCGTCTTGTGCAGCATGAGTATGTAGACTGCAGGCCTGACGAGAGGGGGGGACAGGGGGGTCTGGTGTACCCGGGCCCGCGGCTGTCAAGGGGGCCCGGCCTTGGTCAGTGGATTTTTTTTCTTCTTCTCCTTTTCTTTTAAAGAAAGGTCTAAGGACAGAACACCCAAGCATTACACATGCAGAAGTTGAGTTTCAAGTCTGTAGAATTGTAAACATACATTATATACTGGGAAAATAATTTACGATTACAAGTACAAGGGGCCCGGAGGCCAGAGAGGTCGTCTGTCCTGGGGCCCGGGCTGGCTCTCGGCGGCCCTGGTAGACTGGTAATAATAAAACATCTGCAGTTACTCCAGTATTTTAAAAGTGTAATTAACGTCTTGTTAGTAATCGCTTTACTCCTTTGAAATTACTGTTTGCACGAATTAAGAACTTTCTAGAATATGTGACACTCATCATCATCATCATCATCATCATCATCATCATCATCGTTGTTGCTGTTGTTGTTGTTGTTGTTGTTGTTGTTGTTGTTGTTGTTATTATTATTATTTAAAGAAAGATTCACGTCATGTTTCAGTTTACGTTTTATCGACAGAGGAGAATTTAAATAAGATACACGGGGTTTTTTTTTATCTTACCTTAAACTTTGGTAAAGGAGAATATCGCCAACATAAAACTATACAATATTCTGTAGTGTTTCTTGCTGTTCACGACACAAATATAGCTTGGAAGCAGCAACAAGTAATAAAACTACATAGTCACCATTATCACTTACAAATTTACATTCACTTTAAATCACTCAGCCAATTGTTAAAGAAACATTATAATTAATGCTAAATTTAAACGTCACACATAGCATCAATCAATACACCTTCACCTACACTTACCTGCAGGGAATACTGATAAAAAATTAAAACATACTTTACTGTATACACAGGTTGTCTTCAACCTAGAGACAAAGCATGTCTGGTGGTATCTACTCTGGATATTTTCTAAAATTATTCTTCCATCAGTTCAGAGTTTTGGTCTGCCTGCTGCTCAATGTCAGCTCATGTCGAAGGATCTAGACAGGTGATCAGCTCTCCCGTCGATCCACGCGGATCCCTTCCATCGGAGGGTGGTTCAGTTTTGTCTCTTGGTGGCTGTGCGGCCGTTACCCGTCCTACTCATTTCCACCGTCGCGCATGCTTCTTAGCGCCGTCGGTCTTCGCTCCCTTGGGTGATTCACTTACGGCGGCCGACTGCACTTGTTGGCCTTCTTTCTGCATAAATCGCATTCCTTGATATACAATTTAACATCTTGTGCAACGCCTGGCTATTAGTGTGATACAGTCACAGGAGTAGGGGTCCCTTTGATGTCGGGGAAATGCTTAGGGTTAGACAAATACTCATGTAGCAGTCGCATTATCTCAAGCCACATCGACGTCGGTAGAACACCTTCTTTGATTACCCTTCTCCACCTTTTATCCACCAGTAAAGAATACTTTTCTTCATAACAAAACTTTGCTCGCACGTGTTACAGACTTCTGCCCTCTACCTCAAAATTCTCTAGTTCCTTGTCTGAGGTGGTTCGAGTTGACTGTACTTGGCGGTCGCACTTTGGTCAGAGGTAGCAGACTCGCCACTGTGTGGTGTGGACGCGTGTCCGGACACACGACCTGTTTATAACCCAATATGATCGGTCAAAGTGAAGACTTGTAACGTGAAGCCTTTAGCTTACCTTTCGCCTATGGAAAGTCCACGTCATCACATGCAATGGCGCCTGTCGTGGTGTTTACACTGAATGCCCACTACCTCACCTGGTGTCTCTGTGCTGTGCTACTCGTTCTCAAGTGTGTAGCGAAGATACTTTCGATGATGTCATAAAGCTCTGAGATGTTGACAACTTCCGCTAAGCTTTTGACTCCTTGTCTGTCGAGGTGCCTTTGCAAGTCCGGCGGGTAGCTGTCAAGTGCAACCCCTCAAGTAAGTCCCTCTTTAGTACTCTCCGTTCTCTTTCCTTTACCCCGGCCATGCTTCACCACGGAATCTTTATTGCAGTCTGCATCTTCGTCCTCTACCGCAGTTATATTAGTCTAAGGTGGCGCGGTTTCTCCTGTAGTATCTGCCATTGTAGTCACGTCAGTCACCCCTGTTGTGTAACGCTGTTACCTATGAACTCTTACTGTTTATAATAAAATAAAACAGGCCTTGAATTATGTTAGTAATATAACCCCGATCTGTGATGCAATGAGTTAAAACTCATTCTTTCCGATTGGTGTAAAGCCTTCCTACTACGATAGTGTCGTAAAACATATCGCGCTGTGCTTGAACGATTGAAAATAAATGGGAAAAAACTCTCCGAACAGTCAGGATTTAATCTAGTATGAATTACTTCCCATTATTCGCTGAAAAAATCAGCCAGTCAGGTACTTTGTTATGTTTGAAAGTAGGCAAGGTTTAGTTTACCAAGCGCCATTTTTGCAGTAATTGCTGGTTAGTCAATTCGACTTGGATATGTACTCAAACAACTGCGAATTACAAGGAATAGTAAGTAATAAATAAAGACTAATGTTTGCGTATAATTTACAAATAAGTTTAAGAGAAATTTGAAGCTTTTGACATAATTTCTCTATGTCCTTTACACATACAATCTTTTATTTTTTATTTAGTAGAAGAAAACAAATCCTATCATTCTTAAAAGTCACACAACCTAAGTGTTTAAAAAAGCAACTATTGTTAACAGTATACAATATACTAAGCTTTATTGTCTATTGCTGTTCACATTGCATATACAGGTAGTCCTCGACTTACGACGTTGATCCGTTCTTACGCGGCGTCGTAAACCGAATTTCGACGTAAGTCAGATCATACGTTCATACAGTACTGTACCATAATAACAGCACAGTACTACAAACACTTAGCCTATCCACACACCTATCCTAACTCAGTACCCTACATAATTATCAATAAACATAAGTACAGTAAAATATTGTGCAGTACAGGACGCTTTGTTATCACTGTCGCTTTCATAGGAGCAGATCCTGTCACGTGTTCAAGGATGCGATCTTTATCCTTGATAATCGTGGCGACAGTCGAACGACGAAGTCCTAATGACCTGCCAATTTCTGTAACTGTTTCCCCCTTCTCAGATTGACTTATGATATCCACTTTCACCTCCATGGTGATGGCCTTCCTTTTCTTTGATGCACTGACCTCATAAGTCGGAATGAGCGTCGTAACCACGAAACGACGTATTTCGAGACCGTCGTAACCCGAGGACTACCTGTATTGTTTTTCTTTGTTAAAAGCTCCAATAAGTAATGCAACCACAGCAATAATACAGTCACCCTCTTCACCCACACAAAACAACAGCTGTCTCAACAGAAACAGGCTTTTTTATAACAGTGTTGGCGTTTATTTCGACGGAATACTTTCAGTCTAGCACTGTGCTAGTGAACCTATAGCTTTGCACCTGTTCTTTCTTAGTGCAAGTAGCAATTGATGTGAGTGAGAAAGTTAGTATTCTTTAATATTCAAAACCAGTGTTTAATAGAAAAAGCGAACACGAACAAGCTTTATTCGAATCGCAAATTTCATTTCTTACAACGAACGAAAAAACATGCCAGTAAGTCTTCATCCTGTAGCCAATCTATCAATACCATATCTGTTGCAAATATAATTGGCAAAAATGTCTCCACACTTCATTGGCGTAGAGGTAAAGCATACATCACCTACTCCTTTCCTTTCCTTGCTTTGTGTGTGAAAGGATCTAACAAATCAACAATTACATCGACTAATTTTTTACACACGACTTTCTCTATGCAAGTACAGGGATAATGGTCACCGTCGTAAAGTCATTTAGTTTTTTGCATGAGACATTATGGTGCTGGAACATTGTCTAAGGCAGTGATGCCCAACCTTTTTCGGCCTGCGGGCCATATCCATTTCGGACAACCGTGTCGCGGGCCACTTCACCGCAAAAATACAAAAAGGAAAAAAAAATAGAGCAGATACCATTTTTTATTAGAAACAAGTTGTACTTACCATTAATTATGTAGTAATTAGTGGGATATTTGAAGTTCTTTTCCCGAAACCAACTTCTGAATGTCCGGCCTCATCGTAGAGACACCAAGTTGGAGAACTGAATCGAAATGTTCGTCCATCGAAAAAAAGATTGCGAAACGCCCCTACGTAGGGATAAATACTTCTTCCTTCTTTTTTTTTTCGTTTTTTTAAGGTCTTCTACTATTACTAACATGCCGATTTCCTGCACTGTAGGCAGAAGTTTCGCGGGTCGGATGGCACCGCGTCGCGGGCCGGATATGGCCCGAGGGCCGTAGGTTGTGCATCCCTGGTCTAAGGTCTTCATTTACTTAGACAAGAGCTGACAGTTCAAGAACATAAGAAAAAGTCTTGCGATCATGAACACTAGCTGCTGGGCACAGAATCTGAACAACTCTTCTGATTATAGGAAGTGAAATGTGTTATTCAAGCCAATAGAGATGTCATTCCATTTTTGTACATTAAAATATTACACGGCTTCAGGAAAAGAAGATCAATTTACAAGCCTGATAACAGTCATGTATGTCAAACACCAAATAAAACTTAGTCATAAAAGCCCACAGCAAAACATATTTTCACATTTCGTTATGGTACCCATTATTTGCTTCAAGTACTTGGGTGCCATCCTGACTAAAGATGGTTGCTGTACATCAGAGATCCGTATCAGGATTGGTATGGCAACATCCGCAATGTCCAGGCTGGACAGGATCTGGCGGAGCAACTCAATCAGCTTCAGTACCAAGCACAGGCTGTACAAGTCCCTCGTAGTGTCAATCCTTCTCTACGGCTGCGAGACTTGGACGCTGCTTGCCGCAACGGAAAAGAAACTCCAGGCCTTTGAGAACAAGTGCCTGAGAAAGCTGCTCCGCATCTCGTACCGCGAACACAAGACCAACGAATACGTACGGAGCACCGTGACCTCCCTCGTGGGCCCACATGAGCCCCTTCTGGCAACAGAGAAGCGGCGCAAACTCGCCTGGTTCGGTCACGTCACCCGCCACAACACCCTGTCCAAGACGATCCTACAAGGAACCCTTGAAGGGAGCCGTCGTCGTGGTCGTCCGAGGAAAAGCTGGGTCACCAACATCAAAGAATGGACCGAACGCGAGATACCGGACCTGCTCTCATCTGCTCAAGACAGGACCGGGTGGAAAATTCTGTCTGTTGCTGCTGCAGGACGGTCCCCCCTACGCCCGGACCGGGCATGGGACTGACCTGACCTGACCTGACCCATCATTTTGTTAACTCCTAGTTATACTTCATCTCCACCTTGAATTTAAATTAAAATTTTACTCGCTTAGTTTTTGTCGAAATTTCTTTTATGTCTTATACCTTTCAAATATTATTGTAGATAAAAGCATTGTTTTTGGCAATAAGGCAAACTTTATTGTTCTGGCAAATCCATGACTTATTGTTGGCTAGGATTTATCTAGTTCTCAAGAATTTGGTTATTTCTTCTTGATTTTAATTAATCAAAAGCTGTGGTGTAGAAATGGATTTCAGATATATTTGTCATCATCAGAAGTATCGTTCACACAATGGTAAAGCGCTGATTACAATTACAATAAATATCGATTTTTTTATTTAATCGACCGTCCCAACAACGTGATTTTCTATATATTAATATAAGTAACATCTCTTTATGAGTTGATATTTTTTTGCAGTGTAGTCTTAAGCTGGCTAGACCAAAATAACAGTCCCCTTTCGGGTGAAATTTGTGGGCGATGTTTGAAATGGTGTTGGCCATGTGAGGGGAGGTAGGAGTACAAGCCGAGCTGACAACTAGCGGCGGTCAGTCGCCTCTAATCATTAGATCGACAGGTGTGTGGAATAGAGGTTCACATAGAAGGCGACTGACCGTGGTTAGTTGTCAGCACTGTGTGTACTTTTACCTTTCCTGGCATAAACGAAACCATTTTATTCGTACAGTCCGAAAAACTTCCGCTTTTTATTCCTCAGCTTTCCTTCATTTTCATAGATTGCAGACCGTCTTGTCCTGTACACGTGGTAAACACGATAAGCAAACTAATGCCATGTCTTACAGCCGAAAAATCACTTGACCTTCTCGCTGTCACAAACACTTGAGTTCACGTAGACGCCTGGACGTGTAAGCCTCTTTTACTTAACCAAATAATTTTGCCTCTTTTGTAAGCCTACATATGTTTAATGATGTTTTAAAAAATTATACTACAGCAACTACTAAAAATAAAAATTTTAAAAATCACAAAAAACAGGTAAACAAACATCAGTCAGTCCTTACTACTCGGTTTTAAAATGTTTTTAGTGTGGGGGACGAAGTTTGAACAGAACGTTTGAACAATGCAGACATCTGTATATACACTTCTCTGAGCAATGTTTGTCCACTGATGTTTGTTCCCGTTATGTTTAGTATTTCTTAAATAAGTACTAGTTAGCTCCATCTGAATGTCGAAGAGAGCATTCAGCAACAGCACATTGTGTCCTGGTCTATGTTTTTCTACCGAGGAGTACATGTTTTCTCTTTGAATTCAACTCAAGCAGACGACATACTTCCCTTCCGTCACTCTCTGTTTTCTCGACAAATCAAGGAGAAAAATATAAACATATAATCTCTCGTGCATCCTTGTCATAACATACCACCAGAATGTGTTTTTCTAATACTTATGCTCTATTTCTAGCGGTGTTGTTCTTTTAGGTACCCCGGTAAGCCAGTAATAATTAAATTTTAATTGAAAACAAGTGGCAGCGACTGTGAAAGTGGAGTTGAATTTCTTTGAGACATCGGAGATAAGATGGTCGGCGATCCTGGCATTGGTACATGGGGGATATACACAGGCGTGCAGAGCAGCTGAGGGAATTACCTCCGATGGTACTAACGATGGAGGGAGATGGACAGCAGTGGTGGTATATTTACAACAACCCTGTTGTAACACTGTTCATTTATATCAAAACCCACGCCTAAACCGGTGGAATTCTTGGTGATACTCCATGTAAATGGAAAAGCCAAGCCCGCTGACACATAAACAAAACAGCATTGTCACCAACGTCCTTATGTAGGCAAGTCTCGGTTTAAAGCAAAGAGACAGGTTTCTTTGAAGTCCAGCAGGCATCTGTTATATGTCTCGAGCTGACAGACCTTTTTTTTTTTTTGGAATGAATTGAGCATCAGAGAGCAAATTACACTATACTGCCGTGGAGATCGCATTTTCCTAGCTATGAACGTGTCTCCTTCGCTCTGTCGCTGACTTTGTGTGTGATTTCGAGGTAAGATTTCATTATGTTTAAAGAGTCGAGGTGGAGATTAACTGACGCCGGGAAGAATGCACGGATGTACTCACGACTATACGAGAAAGTAAACGCCCGCCATCTTGTTAGCTAGTTACACATGAAGTCATGGAAAAACACAAAAACAGCAGAAACATGCACACGGCATGATGTATACACTAGTATTCTTGTTATGTTCGCGACTTGTGAGTGACTTCATTGCTCCTAATGCTCCTCTGCACGATTATATTATACTTGACGATAAAACTAACATGACTGTCAGCCACACTATACAACATTATAAATTTTTGTTTAAAAAACTGGGTTCACCAAACACATTCTTTCACAGTAAACACTTTCTCATCTAATGTTCTCATCCATTCAGCATACATTTGCTGTCCATAAGTCGTAAAGGGGTTAAATCACTCTCAAAAACACGTAGGCACGGAATGATCAGTGAAAATGGTCTTAACGACATTTCAAATAAAGCACTTAGGAAGATTTTTGTATGGTATGGAAAAGAGGTTAAATGCGGTGTAGAAGTTCTAAGTATTAATTATTTTGGTTTTACTAAAATTACTCAGTTTAACAGAAAAAAAATTATAAGAGCAATTTAGCATAGCTATACCTAATTTATGACATTTTTTTAAATAGTTGGAATAGAAATTGACCTGCAGTGTTTTAATAACTTTAAAGTTTATAATTTATAAAGTATTTCTAATAGGTGTTTTATAGTTTTAGACAGTGCAACCAATAAAACATATTTTTTGGAACATGAAAATGCCAAGTTTTGGAAGATAGGAAATAATTATGTCGCTGCAGGAGGAGATTAAAGCTGTTTACTAAACATTCAGCTAGAGGATAGGAACTATACTAGTACTAAACAGTCATCTAGAGGTTAGGAACTATACTAGTACTAAACAGTCATCTAGAGGTTAGGAACTATACTAGTACTAAACAGTCATCTAGAGGTTAGGAACTATACTAGTACTAAACAGTCAGCAACTTGCTAATCTAGTTTACTATTATCTGTTCTCGGGGATACCAGAATAAACGCAGCGACTAAAGGCTCCGCTATTGCGATAAAAGAAAAAAACATTTACAGTCGAATCTTGTCTCTATAATAATAAATTAGCTTAGCACATTGTATTAATTCGGTGTGTTTTTGATTTGTTCAGTTTCAGCTCAGCAGATGTCAGCTCGTGTAGTTGGTGGCACAGCAGACGCAGGACGTCTAGAGATATTGTACGATGAAACTTGGAGCACAGTATGTGGCAATGGATTTAGACAGAGAGAGGCCTTGGTAGCCTGCAGGATGCTAGGATTTAACAGGTAGGTAGTCTTATTCCGTATGTATACAAGGCTTTTATATCTTTTTTCTCTAGAGGAATACGTTTGTTTAATAAGAGGGTTTTATCCTTTTGATAAATTGGCTACTAAATAAAAGTAATAGGTTTTTAAAGTCAGTTTCTTCCTTCTTGAAAAAATAATGCTCAAGTAGAACACTGTCTTTTTTTTATTGGAAAAGTAACGGTGAAAGTAGAAAGGGACTAGACTGTAGACCACCCGTAGATGAGAAAGAACTTACTTAATGAAGTCTCTTAGAATAGCTAGATATCATTTCTTTAACAATCTGAACATGTTATGCACGACACTAATGTTTATTTCTTGAAAAACATCTACCAAGAAAAACGTTTTAGAATTACGGTGACCTGTATTAGGGTCTAGTTTTAACTTTAGTGCTATTGCTTCTGTAAGTGTAATCTTTTACAGAGGATCCCCGAGTCTGCCCTACATAAATTTAATAATTCACTTCTTAAATGTTGCATAGGATAGGGGGTGCACAGAAAGTGTCTGTACCATGTCGTTGTTGATTTTCTTTGTGTGTCATTCATGTTTTTATTTGCATATACTTAACGAAAGCTTGGACTTCTGATTTCTCCGTTTTTTCAAATTTGTCGCACAACCTTTGACCTTTGTAAGGGTCTCACGTGCACACAATTGAAAAAAAAATCTGTAGCAGTGTTTGTAATAGTTTTACAAGAAGTGGCTTGGAAAAGGATTAGTGAAAGAAAATACGGCTGGGCGACCATTTGAGTACCAATCGTAGAATTAAAACACACACGCACAAACACACCTTGTTGTCTACATTTCGCAGAGGTGTAACTCGTGCAACCTACGCAAAAAAGAGTTAAAGAAAGTTTTAAAAATCTGTAACCCGTGTGTTACTTTTAAAAGCAGGATTTTTTAAAAGTGCTTAAAATACACGTTTAACCCTCATTCAGAAGATCTAAAATCATTCCTCAAGAATTGAGGTTGCGCTAAATCATTTACACGAAACATCATATTGCACTCTAAACAAATTTCTAATTTTGCCTTACCTCATTTTCTTTCTTTTTTTTGCAATTAACAATAAAAATCACTACACCAAATAAAAACAATCACGCAGCACGACCCACCGAATGGAGACAAATTGAGCTATTGTAACGTTTTGAGAAGAGTGTTTAAATGTGTCTGCGAGCATGTGTAAACATCTGCATGTAAACCACTCTCGCCGCGCTCTTCCACCTTTTTCAGCAAAAAGGTCCGGCCAATAATTAACACATTTAATGTTTAGGAAATTAAATAGTGATGAAATGAGAATGTAATAAAATAAAAGAACACTACTCCCTCACCGCCAACCCTCTCCTACGGTTGTCTGATGGGCTGGCGAGATGGCCGACTGGACCAGCAGATTAAATCCAACGAATTATATCACGAAGTTTGTGAGTCTAAGGTGATTAAAGCCACATCACTTGTATCGGCGAAGCTGATATATTCAAGGTTGTCCATGGGACATATTTTTCTATCCCATCCCATGGCAATTTATGCCTGTCCCATCCCATCCCATCCATGGTAATAACATTCCTATGGACTACACTGCTGGTACGGCCAAAACAATTTTTGCACTTGCTTTTAGCAGTGGAAACCTAAGTTCATTTTTCCAATAATTTACTTACGCAACTGCAAATTTCAGCGTAAATTTATTTTACAATATCAAGTATCGACTACCATGGGAAATACAAATGTGTGCTGTCCCATCCCATCCCATCCCATGGGACGTTTCCCATTCCTATAGACAACACTGGATATATTCCAATGGAATCAACAGCTACACCACACCTCAGAATACAAATGATAACCTCCCACAGAAGAACGTTTTATATAACGTTGAAGGCAGTTAACACAATGTTTACTCTCTACAGAGCTCTTTCCTCTCTCTCACTTCTCGGTCTCGACTGTCCCGAGAAACGTCGGATCCACTAACTTACTTGGTTCTGTTTCCTCTCCTGAGCAATCAGGTCCTTCGCGACCAGGTAACTACATGTAGTGTCGCGTGACCGCGACGAAGCCAGTCGAACTTCAACTGAGCGCAGACCATACACAGAAATCACAAAGCCAAAATTCACGTAACAAATCACAACTAATTTATTCGTTACAAAAATAATACTGATAGGAATGAAAAATCAAACATTCCACACTCTCACATGAATAAATATAGATCAGCGCGAGCAATCCGAAAAAAAAAGGTAAACTAACATAAGACAAACAGTTGCCCTGTGCACAGGCTAATCTCAGTCACCGTATATACAATACATCACCCGCATGCACTGCAGGGTGACAGTTTAGAAGTCCGTTGAAGGTGTCCACAGAGGGCAGCCCGCCCTCTGGCCTTGCTTGCCGCTCTAACGACGTACCCCCACCCCTCTGTCTTCTCGTCCAGATGCGATGATGTGGGCCGGCCACTGGCCACGAAAGCTCCTGCTCGAAGATTCCTGCTCTAGGTGTTCAGTCCAAGGCCTCTCCGCACACTGGTGCAGCAGAGTCGCGAGTTCACTCGCCGACGAGATGATGATGATGGTGCAGGGTGGATGCTCGACACGATGACGGACAGCAATGCGAACAAAGGATGTAAAGACACGGTGACACGAAGGAAGAGCGAAAAACAGTAACAGGTGGAAGAGTGAAGAAGTGTGGAACCCGACAGAATGGATCTCTACTCACCCAAAACGGCTTGTGGCAGATCGGTCGACACAAAATGAAAAACTCTGACTGTCATGGCCACGGTCCAGCACCGTCTGTTACTTGATGACGACTACCCATGACGTCAAAGAAGGAAAAAGTAAAATGACGCATCAAGGAAGCTGTGCGCGCGCGCAAGACGTAAGACAAAGAGGGGACAAAAGCGTGAAGAAAACACCTAACGATGGGCCAGCTCAGTATGGGAGGCATACAAGGATGACAGCACAATCGCTGACACGCGACAACTAGGTCGACCTGTTCACAGCCTTTCTTGGAGACTGTGCCGACCAATCATCAGTACAATGTTAAAGGGTCGGCATGGCTTCTCTCTCCATTGACTACCGTCGTCCTAGTTACGCTCTGTCGTTCTTATTTACATCAGAGACGTTATACGTCTATGTTTACATCAACTTCATATATGACGTAAAAGAATGAGTCGCGCGGAGCCGCGTCAGCGCTCGCGCGACTGCCCTCCCCTGACATCAAGGAGAATTAAAACAAATAAGAATCTAACTAGATTCACCTGAATCGCGAATCGTTACAGCTATCAATCCGCGAATCATAGAGTTGTCCAAATTTAGTCAAATTACCTCTTTCTGAGCGAGTAGGTCAAATTTGTCTCATCCTGCGCACAAACACCTCGCGCGTATAGGATAGATATATCACATTCGTTGTTGTAATTGTTTCAGACGTTTACAGCGCTTAGTTTAGTAAATAAATTGAATAAAATAGCTTAGGCATTCCGGAACACAATTACCTTCTTTTCAATTGGAAGGAAGTCTGTTTTAATAAACATATCGTCAGTTTCCCAGAGTACCCGTTCTTTTCCACTGGAAAAATGTCGAGACGATACACGGCTACAGATGTGTGCCACTTGTTCCTCGGAACATTATACGAGGAAATTGAGTTGGAGGTGGAAGAATATGACGATGTTGATTTGTTTTATATTCCTGATCTTTGCACAATATTTTTGTTTGTTTGTTAATTTTTGCGATTGCAAGACTTTGCAGGGCCTAATCGTTACAACCCCCACATCATGACTGTGACATCAATTATATAGTCGTAGATTTTCAGGATTCTGGCACCTTATTATTCACCATTTGTGAATTTCTACGAACAAAAACCAGCGTGTGTGTATTTCTTCTTGGTTTTCAACTATCAAAATCTGGTTCCTGAAATCTAACTTCTTGTTACATGACATAACCTGCGGAAACATGTGCCTGAAAAAGGTTTTTTAAAAACTCGACTTCATATACCCGATTCCTTATCCATTTCAATAAAAGTAATTCCGGCCGCCCATCACGCTCAGATTCTCTGCAAAGTATGCGTTCACATGTGCGTTCAGGAATGTGTGGGAGTGTGCATTTACACACGGTAATCTTCATTAAGTTTCCAATGTTTGTATCTTCTTATACTGGTTTCTGATGTCGGGCAGCACAACAGCAGTAGCCGTGGGGTCAGCCAAGTACGGAGCAGGCTCTGGTCCTATTCTGTTCAGTCACCTGCAGTGTGTGGGGAACGAAACCAGCCTGGCGCAGTGTCAATACTCGGGGCTCTACAGACAAAACTGTGGACACTGGCAGGATGTCGGCGTCTTGTGCAACATCAGTAAGCAGACCTTTAAAAACTATACATTTACAGTTACTCAAGTATTTTATTTCTTTCGTTTAAAATTTAATTCCTGTGTTCTTAACAATCGCTTCACTAAGTTCAATTTACGAATTAGTTAAGATATTAAGTACGTTCTAGAGTGTCATCTTCTTCTTATTATTATTAATATTCTTTTTCTTCTTCTTCTTCTTCTTCTTCTTCTTCTTCTTCTTCTTCTTCTTCTTCTTCTTATTATTATTATTATTAAAAATGACAGAAAACAGTAAAGAACGTGCAAAGCAAACAAATTCACGTGAAGTTTCTCTACAAGTTTTATCGACAAAGAAGAATTTAAATATGACACGAGAGGTTGTTATATCTTACCTTTACAATCTTCCGTAAATGAGAATTTCGTCAACAGTAAACAATACCATATTGTGTAGTTACTATTGCTGTTCACAAAAGAAATATCTCTTGTTTCTTTGTTGGAAGCAGCAACAAGTAAAAACACTACACGGTCACCAGTATCAACCAAAATTTACATTCACTTTAATTACTCAGCAAATCTTTAGAGGAACATTATAATTAATACTTAATTTAAGCGTCAAACATAACGTACATCAATACACCTACACCTACATGCAGGTATACCTATAGAAGATTGAAACATACTTCACTATGTTCATGTTTGTCTTCAATTTAGAGACTGACTTCTCCCATCTCGACTTCCCGTGCTGGACTGTAATTTACGGGAATGGTTTATAGGAGTTAGTCTCGGTCTACGCCTTGGCATGGTTTACAAGGGTAGCACTCGAATAGCTTATGGTGCTTGTCAGCGAGGCCACTGCTTGGCTGACTACGTAGATAATTCCTTTGTTCTCGCTTCCTCACCATCTGTCGCAATTTCATTCTCTGGTTGTCCGTCCACGTATTTCTGGTGGTATCTCTTCTGGACTGTTTTCTCAAATTATCCTTCCATCCGTTTAGAGTTGTGGTCTGCCTGCTGTTTAATGTCAGCGCATGGCGAAGCATCAAGACAGGTGATCAGCTCTCTCTCTTCGATTTACGCGGATCGCTTCCTCCGGACGGTGGCTCAGTTTCCTTGCCGTGCACACCAACTGCTCCTCTACTGCCTCGTCTCCCATTTGTTGGAGTTGTCTTTTGCTGACTGCGGTGCCGTTGCCCGTCGCACTTCTTTCCGCCGTCACGCATGCTTCTTACCGCCGTTGGTATTGGCTTCCTTTCTATGAATCTCTTACGCCTTGTGTGGACGTTTCGCCGCCGGACGTTTTGCCGACCGGACATTTAGCCAACAGACTTTTCGACGCATTATGTCAGAGACGGAGGGAGCTTACTTACTTCTCAAAGAATGAAAGTAACTACTCGATTACACAACAATTCTTTATTCCAAACAAATTTTACACACAGACTTCACAGACAGTTCACTTTGATTGTGTCACAGATTATGCGCAACAGCTTTGAGAAAAACTAAAACATCCTTCTGTGCGTACCTCTAACGGTTCACATGAGGAGGGATAGTGAGAGAGAGTTCACTGATACATTGATACAATGGCGAGAGAAATGTGTGAGCTAAGGGGCGTCACACACTTGACTTCGGCTAAAGGTCCGCGTGAAATGCCGAAATGAAGTGCCCCGCGCCGAAACGTCCGGCGGCGAAACATACGTTGGCTATACGTCCGGCGTCGAAAAGTCAGTGTACCCTTTTACGCTGGCTGATTGCACTTGTTTGCCCTTTTCCTGCATAAATCGCATCCCTTGATATACCATTTGACATCATGTTCGAAGCCGGGCTAGTACTGTGATATAGCTACACGAGTATGAGTCTCTTTCATAGGATGATTAGGGCTACACAAATACTCGTGCGACTGTCGCATAACTCAAGCTCATTCGACGTCGATACAACGGTAAGTTCGATCCACCTTCTTTCTCTTTTCATCCGCCAGTAAAAAAGGCTTTTCTTTATGAAAAACCTTTGTTTGCAACTGTCATGTGATAACTAGTATAGGGCTATAGTGTTGGTGTCTCACTTCTGCTCCCCCCACCCACCCACAAAACAGGCGGACGCGCTGGTAAGCAGACTATCAGGTGAAACTGTAAGTGAGGGGACGTGTTAGATGCGAGGTGTCACGACGGGCATAGATTAAGGTCAGGTTGGAATGCGGAATGGTAGATGTCATTGCGGGGGATCCCTCAGAGAAGGGAAGAGTGTCAGTCACCCTACGCCGTTAGTTACGGAAGTTCCGCCGCATACCTGAAACAGGATAACAGCGCTACCTACTAGTGCCACCCGTTGGACGCAGGTATTGAATGGGAAATCAGACAAGATGGCGCCGTAGCCGCAGATTGCTTTACTAGTGAGAGGGGGTAAAGTGAGGGGGTGTAATATGGGCTGGAATAAGCCAAAATGACCACCTGTCCATCACGTGTTAGCTATGTGTGATTGGATAAATCTAGATAGTGGAATAGTCCAAGTGAGTATGTGGAATGTTTGACCAATCACGAGAGAGGAGAACCCGCGCAGATGAGAATTTAACATCACGAGCGGCAAAGGATCGGCGTCTTTTCGCACTGGTGCTCGAGGAGCAAGGTTGTAGCCGAAATCTTTTCAAGGCTGTTCAGATTCTCTGCTGTGAGTTTGTCTGGGAATCGTGAAAACAGAGTGTACGACGCTTCATCTCCAGTATCGGTTTGGTCGAAAAAAGTAGGGGCAAAGCTGGTAGATAAGTGTCGGTCCTTGTTAGGCGCTGTTAAGCTTGAGACAGCAGTCCGGCCTAAGGGACGAGGTACAGGTAGGCACGTGGTGGTGCCAGGATCTCTGCGCGTGAAGAAGGAGGCCGACACGAACGACAGGAGACACCAGCGGATTCCAGAACGTCGATCAAGGAGGCCCTCATGTGACTAGAGACTTGCGGCGTGTGGTGTGTGCAGTGTGTAGTTTGATTAAGATTAGTTAAATCGTGGCTCATTAGATATCTGGACTAGAAGAAGGAGAACAATAAGAATAACGGGACACCCTAGATAGCGACCATTTGGTTATATTGAAACTGTATCATTCAGCCATAATTTGAATAATCCTCTCGATGATTAATAACCTTTTATACGCTAAATTGCCTTGAGTTGTTCATTGGGGTATGCGTGTTGGGGGCTCGAGCTAATTAAAAGTGTTAATTGATAAGCAATTTAGTGTGAGAGCACGCGGAAAATGTCGACGTGATTTGGTGGAGGTATCGAGAGTGCGATAGACCGAAGGACGGAATCACAACTTCTACCATCTCCACGGGCTCTTCCCCAAAGTTCCGCGACAAGAGGGGATAATAATATTTAATATTTCTAGTTCATTCCTCCCGAAGACTGACCTAAAGTGCACCTCGGTTTGAGTCCAGTCTTTGAACTTTTACAAATGGCCAACAATTCACGACTGCAACATAGTGCCCCCACTGTGTCTTTCTTCTCTTATCTAACCCGACCATTATGCGATCAATTCAGTTGTTTTTATGTTTGTGTCATTTGCACTTTTCATTCGTCTCTTTTTTATAAATTCTAGTTTTGTTTGTTTGTGGAGAATACAGTCAGTCCTAACGCCGACAGAATGTTCAGATAGAAGTCGTTTCGCATCAGCGCTCAGACCCTACCGCAACTGGGTGATGGAGACGATTCATTGCCATGCTAGTCGGCAGTGCCTGTGATGTCCACCCCGCCTTTTGTCCGGGTAGTAATTGAAGACGACTGGCCGATGGCAGTCCGCACCTCGTGTACTCCTACCTTCCCTTGCACGGACGATACCCCTCATTTCCCCCCGGTGGGAAGATATCGGCCTTTAGTGGAACTCTTCTTGGTAAGGGAAAACAAACTCAGCGCAAGGGAAGTTACTCTCGCCTTGCAGCAGACGACAACAATAGGTTGGTCTACGATGTCAGACACTACACTTATCCAATTTTGTATCTGTTCTTCGCCAAAATTTGAAGGGGTCCCCTGGGACCCCATTGACGAAAATTGAAGGGGTCCTCTGAACTTTAATGCGTACTGTACGCAATTTTTTGCGTAAGCAGAAGCCCTGAATAAAATATTGTCATCCTTAGAGTTAAACTAACGTAGACTCAATGAGCAGCCCTGACGCAAACGACTTGTTCCTGCTTCCTCGCCGTCTGTCGCAGTGTTATTCTATGATCGTCCGTCCACGCATTCCTGGTGGTATCTACTCTAGAATGTTTTCACAAATTATCCTTCCATCCGTTCAGAGCTGTGGCTTGCCTGCTGTTAAATATCAACGCATGGCGAAGCATCAAGACAGGCGCTCAGCTCTCCCGTCCATCCACGCGGATGGTTTGTCTCCCATTTCTTAGAGTTGTGTCTCTTGGTGACTGCGGTGCCGTTGTCTGATTTACATCTTTCCACCATTCTTAGCGCCGTCGGTCTTGGCTTACTTGGGTGAGTAGCTTACGGTGGCTGACCAACAGTTACAAGAAAAAAACAAACCAATTTATTTATATTCCTAAGAAATGTCATGTACGTCCAACAAGTCCTAAATATCGGTCAGTAGCAAAGCCTACAAGAAGACACCTTTCCTCTTTTTTTCACATGACCCATAATTCTGTTTAGTTCCAGCCTAACGTCACGCTTGTTAGGAGCAGTTTAACTTCATCTCTAACTTAAAGTTTTATTTAAATTCTCCATACTAATTTACTGTCAAAATTCTTTTCATATTTCATAACTTTCTAACATAACCCTTTATAAATGTTTTCTTCTTGGATATAAGGTAAGCTTTAAAGTCCTTTCGAATAAATGGCTTATTATTGGAAAAATACTTATGTAGTTGTCAAGAATTGGCTTTGTCTCATGGCTTTACTTTGTCACACTATAGGTTGTAAAAATGAATTACAAATATGTATTGTATATGGTTAAGTATCTGTGGCGCAAGCGATGATGACCTATACAATGACGGGCTTATATCCCATCTCAGAAACATTGACTTTTTTTAAACAAAGTAACATCTATTCAAAGGGTTGAGTTTGTTATATGCAGACAATGAAGAAATTATATTAATGAAGAACTTCACGTTTCTCTGTTTGATCACAATTCTGTTTTTAAGTAAAGTAATGCAAAGACAACAAACGAAGCAGCAGTCAACATTAGAAGAATAAGTGTAAATAAACATTTATTGATTGTACAGACAAAACCTGTAACTAACAGCTTTAAAAACATCTAAGATTTACTTAAGACGAGGGAACTATAAACATGTTCACCTTCAGATGATCCACATCACGAGAATCGTTTGGCCTAAAATGAGAAACTAATGGTGAATGTAAGCTAAGTGTATATTCCTGGTTTTGGCGCTCCCTATTAAATAGCATTTATTACACATTTTATTTCTGAGGTTGTTTAATTCATGCCTCTCTTCTGATATTTTTCTTCTCGCTCTGTATTATTTGATTCAATCAGCGCCACAGACAAAATTACTCCGCGTTGTTTCTCGACCAATAACCTTATTATATTCGTTTCACAACTGTACCTGTGGTATGAACAGGAACATTTGTAACCTGGCTACACATCTGTCATCCTATAGGTCACTCAATAAACAACACGTTTGGGCTCAAGGCAAACCATACTATACTGTGTTCTTCTCAAATCTGATCTGTGATCTTCTGTAACTAGCAATAAAGTGTTTAGTTTTTCTTCAAGTGCACACAGGTGATACATTATGTAAGCTAACCGTTACAATACGTCGATTGCTTTTAACGTAAACTATTTATTATGTATTTCTAAACAACTGATGCATTTGTCAGATAATTGTGAAGCAAAATTTAGTACAATGATGTATCTGAACTACTAATTACAACTCACCGTTATTGTATGCTTTTGTTATATTCATCATACAACAGATTAAGTTAAGGGCAAAGATAAAATATATATTGTAACTTTGTCAGCTGACCAGATGACAGCACGTCTGGCTGGCGGGACTTCACAGGCAGGACGTCTGGAGATATTTTTCAACGGAGAATGGAGCACAGTGTGTGAGAATCAGTTTGGACAGGAAGAGGCTGAGGTAGCTTGCATGATGGTAGGATTCAAAAGGTATGTAACCTTTCTTCTTCTAAAATATATAAGAGAATGCTACGTGTAATTATTCTTGTTACAAAATTAAAGACTATTTACATTATTACTGTGTCAGATGTGTTGAACTTAGACATAATGTTTCTGAAATATTTAAAGGGCCTTAAGTCGTGGTCCTAAAAGATTCTTTTTTCATTACCACCTGATGTCTGGACACAGTTAAAAAAATCTCGATGTATGCGAGCTGATTGAAGACCTCACTAACATGAATAGAGTGAAGAACTAATCTAACACACAAAAAAAGCTGTGTGCCATATTTAAAATGAACTTTTATATCGGACGAATATTTAATGACATTACAAACCTGTTTACAGTTATGAGAGAAGAAAGCAGTAAATGAAAGAAATGACGCCTTGTTTTTAAATGATTTGCTACTGTCGCATTGACTTGTACATTTGTGTAAAGTAATGATCACTAATACAAATATCATGATTCTCTTTTATAATTACATTTGACACGTTATTGACGGACAGCAGTGGAGCAGCAGCTGTCAGCCCCCACATCTATAGGCGAGGTACAGGTCCCATTCTGCTTAATAACGTGGTCTGCCAGGGAACAGAAACCAGTCTAGTACAATGTCGACATGACCCCCTGTACACCAGTTACTGTAATCACTCGCAAGACGTTGGCGTCGTCTGTAACATCAGTAAGATACTCAAGTCTCTACTATGACAATTATCTCACTAAAAGCTTTTGTCGTTGTTGTTGTTGCTGCTGCTGTTGCTTTTGATAGTAAAAACGGAGATTTCGCGTGTATGCGGGATGTGATTCATGAGATATGAGTGGTGTGGGTGAAAGGAAAGGGAAGGGACGCTTTTTTTGTTGTGCTGTAGCTGATGTTTTCTTCTATTGGTTTTCTTCACTTATTGGTGTTTAGAACGTTTGTCAAGTCTTTTCGGTGGTGATCTGCGTTTGTGCCCTCTTTCATGTATTGAATCTGTGAGGCCTTCGAATTGAGTTAATGGTGAATTTTGTCAAGAGTTTTACGGCAGTTTCTCTGTTAAAATTGATGTATGTTTTAGGAGTTGGCTGCAGATAATGATGTTTTGGGATACTATATTCCTAGTTGTGTTTTTCTCTGTGTCATGACATCTATGACATTTATATTTATAAATGATGCACAATGTATTTATCTTGAGCTTTGTTCCAGCAGTCATTTAGTTTTGCTATTGTTCTTTGCTATATTTTGTAAGCTCAAAGTCTATCTGTGGGTTTTGAAGTATCAAGTGTTTGCATGTTGTAGGGGGTGGGGGGTTAAGGAGCTGCATTGTTTACTTCTACACCTTTTGTTATGTTTTAAAAAGCAGCCAAACCTGACACATTTATTTACAAATTACAAATAGACGCGGAAACTGCACGCAGATTAAAAAAAGAAAGTTTACAAAATGTGAAGCAACATTTTATCTACAAAGCAACACAATATAAAGCAACCGTTATTGAAAGAAAACATGCGTCGACTACACAACAAGCAAGCAAACAATAAAACATTCACTGTCAATGCTAGGCCTTCCGGTTGCGAGCTAAATATCTGCTCCGAACATCTTTATTATAAGCCGTTATAAACATAATTATAATCAAAGGTCTTAAGTGCATGTACCGAACACGTCAGTAGTAACATCAACGTTGCCAAGGAGCAAAGTGAACAGAATTTCTATCTCATCTGCTGTTTGGTAGAGATACATCATGGTCACAATCAGAAATAACCAAAGATGGATTACACAATAGCTGTGGTAGATATAAACCTCAATGCAGCGCATCCACACTACGCTTACTTAATTTTTCTCATTTTATCTAAAGTAATAAACACTAATACTGACCTTATAGGAGTAAACGCTCTAGAAGAATAATGTGTCATTTTGTATTTTAGTCTTTGTTTAACATTGTAATTCAAATCCATTGCTGGCTACAATACTCTTGTTCTACACAGTCATGGACTTTTTAAATGCATAAAGCCCGTTTACAAGCAAAAATCATGTGCCACTAGTGAGATCCAATTCGTCAGTTTACAATAATAATATTGCATTATCTTAAGACTCAACATGATTAATGAAATTACTATTGATCATACCATCTTGAGCTTAAATAAATTTATTTTTCTTTTACTACTTTCGTTTTTACTATCCTGAAAGTCCTGACAATCACAGACAAGATTTGTTTCGTAATAAGAACAAAAGGCGTTTAGTTATTTATGCAACGATTGAACATACGACAAGAACAAACAATTTTTGCCATGAGATACGTTTTTTAAGGACAAACGTCTTTTGACTATGTGTGCTACCAGTTCTCAAGACGAGTTTTATGTTATGTCTGGTGCACTAGAAATACTGACAGAAATGTTACAATTCTAGTTTAATGGAGTTTGGTTCCAGCCCTGAGAGAACATTATCACATAGTTTGGGTGCTTTCACAAACAACCTCTTAGGACACTGTGTTATTTTAGAATTAAGTGTACTACTTTGTTGATGCCTCTGTTGCTAAGCATCAGTAGTTGCCATCGTTCAAGTTTGTCATGGTGTTTCTGCTTGACTTATGCTGTGGTCTTTGGTCTGCAGTCTATTAGGTTGATCGCCGCACAGGGAAATGTTGTCTCTATTAGATCATTATTATTATCATTATCATTATCATTGCTAGCTGTATTGTAAGATAAGTTCCTGTGATTGATATTTATACTTACTTGTTGTTGTTTTTTTTTGTGCTGTTCATGGCAGAGTCCCAATGTGGCTGAGTTTTTGCCGTACTCTTAGCCTGTAAGCTAAGCTAGTCTTCCTAAGCAAATTATCTTTTTACTTATTAGTAAAGAGACGTTCAGCCGTCGCTCGTTCTATTTGTTGTTGTTGCTGTTGTTGTTGTTGTTGTTGTTGTTGTTGTTGTTGTTGTTGTTGCTGCTGCTGCTGCTGCTGCTGCTGCTCTGTCTCTGCTTACAGAAAGAATGTTAAAAAAATTCTTTTCTGGGCTTAAAACGTTAAGCGGAAATACCTAGTGTTGTCAAGTGGACTGTTTCATAAATGTTTCTCCAATGTTTTTAGCATTTATGTTTCAGTGTAGGTCTGCCTGATTGTGATGTCCATCTTTGTATACCGGCCAATTTTTCTTAAGAAGAGCATAGAGATCGCCCCATTGAGGAAATGTCTTTTATAAATCCTATCATCATCATGTTATTAATATTATTAGTAGTAGTATTAATATTATTATTAGTATTATTATTAGTAGTAGTATGAGTAGTAGGAGTATTAGTATTTGTAATTTATTGTTATTGAGCTTACTCAAGTAATTCTACCTTCCCAGTATAACCCAGCTTTACATTTAGGTCGACGGTGTTAAAGAGGGGAACTCTTGTTGTTTTAACTGGATTTTGGAAGTTCTACCGGAGTAAGAGGTATTAAACATAAATCGTCTTCATAAAGAAGTAGCAATAACGCTTGTAGGCCAGGTAAAAATTAGTAGCAATTATAATAAGTTTACAAAAAAACAACAAAACAAAAAAACCCCCAAAAAGCATAACATCAGTTTTACACAATTCTTAAATTTGTTTACCTTTTAGAAGAAAAAAGTTATTATTACAGTGCTATATATGTTGTTCCGTCATTGACTGATTCTATGATGTCACACCCACCTGTATTTCACAAATAAGAAAGTTTTTTTTTCCTTTTCCTTTCTCCTTTTTCCCTTTTCTTCCCCTTTCTCTCTCCTTTTTTTTCTTTTTAAATATATGATATGCATTGTCTATTTATCATTTGTACATAGCAATAGAGATAGAAGCAGAATAGAATAGCATAGAATATGTGCGTGAGTGAGGGTGTGAGGTTGTGAGTGCATATGTGTATGTGTTTAAAACATGTCAATTAGGCATCATGCACAATCTATACTATAAGTGTAATCTACTAAGGAAAAAGGGGAATAATTGCATAATTTGATAAAAAAAACAAAAAACAAACATCAATAGCACCTAGTAGTACAAGTTTCGAAATAGCAATGCTTTGTCTTGACAAATATAAGAACAAGAAATGAAAGTAGACAAATATTTTGAAATCTTAATACAAACTTACACATGATCCTCATCATACGAATAATCACTTGCACCGTCATGCTTGAAATATGTTTACAAATAAAGCCTAAAAGTTTAGTTAAAGAAGTGTCTTTTCACAGACTTCATTGCACGATTAAGTATTGAAATCAGTTAATAGACAGCAAGTAGAGCTTTATTAGTATTCTCCACAATGTCGCCTATTGATTTACATGTACATATCTAGGTATTTTACAGTGTGTATTTTGTATTCCGATAACAAAAAAAAAACGATCCCTTTTTCTATCTAATATATTAATTTTCTTGTCAACCTCTCACAAGCCCAAAAATACGACTTCGTGCAACAATGTCTAACATAAATCAAAATGCCGTTTGTGTGTTTTAGCTAGTAGTAACAGATTTCATTTTTAATATTTAAAATTGCCAGCTGACCAGATGACAGCACGTCTGGCTGGCGGGACTTCACAGGCAGGACGTCTAGAGATATTTTTTAACGGAGAATGGAGCACAGTGTGTAACAATCAGTTTGGACAGGAAGAGGCTGAGGTAGCTTGCAAGATGCTAGGATTCAAAAGGTGTGTATGGTTTCTTTCTCTAAAGCATATAAGAGAAGGCTACTGTAATATTTTTGTGCAATAGAAGTTTACTTACATTATTAATGCATCACATGTGTTGCAGTTAAACAAAAAGATTCTGCAATATTTAAACTGCTTGAAATCGTGGTGCTTAAAGATGTTGTTTCAGTTTCATAAATATCTTGCTGCTGTAATTTAGCACAGAACAATTAGAGTTGTGTGCAATGTTTAAACTTTTAGATTCCAAAGAAGCCATGATGGAATTACAAGCCTAATTATAATTGTCAAAATAGAAAACGATAAATGACAAAGAGTGACACTTAATTGCAATTATTCGCTTTTGTCCCATGGATTAGTAGATTTATGTAAAAATAAAGGGCATTACGATTCCTATACATACATAGTAAAACATTATTTACCGACAGTGGTGGAGCAGCAGTTGTCAGCCCCCGTAGATATAGACGAGGCTCAGGTCGCATTCTGTTTAATAACGTGGACTGCCAGGGAACAGAAACCAGTCTATCACAATGTCGGCATGACCGCCTGTACACCAGCTACTGTTATCACTCGCAGGACGTTGGCGTTGCTTGTAACATCAGTAAGATACTCGTTTTATACTGTGGACTTATCACATTGTGCTTTCTAAAGCAGCCAAACCTTATACATTTTCTAAAGTACTAATAGATACGCCTCATTAAGGCATCATGCACGAAGACTAATTATAAGTCACAGTTATAAAACTAAGCATCAATATATCGTCTACAAATGTCATACAATATTAAGCAAATGTGAAGAAAAACTATACCACGATAACACAAAGAGCAAGTAAATAGTAAACTATTAGGGTTGTTAGTAGTAGGGTTGTTAATAAGTTATGAATTAACCTCCCCAAAAAGAGGAGCCATAGCTAAATTTGTTTGTTTTAATATTACCCCGCCGCTTATTATAAAAAATGGAAGTTAAGAAATGTTCAAAACAGAGACACGAGCAGTTATAAAGTATCTGCAAAAGAAAGGTGTGGCACCCAAGGAATATCATGAGGACATGGTACAGACATGAAGACTCTCCATTCTATGAAACTGTTGGCTGCTGAATTCAAGCGTGGAGCGGGTGAGCATGGCAGGGTCAGCATAGATGACCCTCGGTCCGGTCGCCCATAAACATCAACTACTGATGATCAAGTTAGTGCCAGTTACCGGCTGGGTTTGGTTGATACAAGTCTAACTATCCAGCAGAAAGCTAAGTCCATAGGCATTACTTCTAGTTTAGTTCATACTTTTTTAACTAATATTCTGGGGATAAGCAGGCTGTCTGCAAGATGACTACCAAGAATGCTGACATTAAAGCAGAAACTGCAAAAGGTTGATATTTCCAGGACATTTCTGACTCTCTTCCAGACTGACCTTGAGGATTAACCCTGCTGATTAGTAACTCAAAATAAAACTTGGGCCTAGCACTTCTAACCTGAATCAAAGATTAAAAGCAAACATTGAACACACTGTGGTTCTACACCCAAACAGAAATTTAAGCTGGCAGCGTCTGCTGGCAAGTGGATGTATTTTGTTGTCTTGGATCATGATAGACCACCTGGGAAAGTTAAAATATTTTAATGGACAGTTCTATGCATCAGAATTCCCACAACTGAAGAAAAAGTCAAGTTGAATTTGAAAAGTTAAGCTGAGGAGAGGTGTGCTCGTGCTCCAAGATAACCCGCCTGTTCATTTTTCTTAGGTGGCAGTAGCTAAAGCAGTAAACTCTGGCTTTGAGTTGACACCTCATCCCTGTTATTCACCAGATTTAGCTCTGCCTGACTTTTATCTTTTCCTAAACTCTAATCACACCTAGGTAGTCGCCATTTCAGAAACTATGATAAGGTCATTTGTGCTGTGGAAAAGGTTTTGATGGTCCAGGATGCAACTTTATTCCGTGATAGGATTTAAATTCTTCAGCACCGTTGCACCAAGTGCATTGATGTCAAGGGGGACTCTATAGAATTTTTCTGAAAACTTTCTTGTTTTTTGCAACTCCTTCTGGAGAGCCTTGAAACTTTTTAACGACCTCGGAGACATACCGCTAAGCATGTGCTTTAAACAGCTCCGTTTTAAACTGTTATAAAAATGATTGTAATCAAAGTTGTGAAGTTTATGTACAGCACTCGTCAGTAATAACACCAACAGTGCCAAGAAGCAAACTGAAAAAGATTTCCATCTATTCTGCTGCTATAGCTAATAGAAATCACTCTCACCGTCAAAAAAGGTTAGGTCTCAAACACCAGTTTACACATGCTATTTTAAGAAACGAGAAATGGTTTCTTTTATTTATTCACCTTTAACTGCGAATGGGAGCGATGTTATTGTTTTTTTATTTCAGAAAATGTTTATATTGTTTAGAAAATCCCATTTAGAAAATACGTTGCTTAGAAAGAAAGTGCAATGATGCCAAGTCTCTTAGCTGACCAAGTGGCAACATTTATGGCTAATGGGTCTTCGATGACAGGTTGTCTGGAGATTTTTATTACAGAGAATGATGCACAGTATGCAACCGACAGTTTAAAACTGATGATGCTATAGTAACTTGCATGATGGTAGGATATAATAGGTGCTTACTGTTTATTTATCATAATACAATATAAAGTCTCAGCGATAGCAGTGTTTTAAATCTGTTTTCTTTAAGTATTGTGTTTAAAATGTTCCATTATCAACTTTCCCATTTTAGGGATAGAAAATTGCCCAAAGCTGAATAAAATCAGTGCAATAAGCAAAAAACTTGCGTAGATCGATGACCCTTTGAACTATTCCGACGCTAGCTCTAGTTCTTGGCTCGGTCACCCATGTCCGACAACTCAATGGGTGGAGATCAGACTGAGTGGTTCATTGGTGATCCACGCTACACGAGGATAGGCAATAGACTAACAATTTATTTCTTTAAAAGGTATAATTACACAAACAAAACAGTAAATATTCCATCAAACAGTGAGAGTAGAGAGGCCTGCAAGAGCTGCACGGAATACAACTACATTGCAAAGTGACAGCATTGCGTCTTTTGCCCAAGATTGGATGAACAGAGACACTTGCGCTTTATTGTGGGAAATTTTAATGTGTAGCTCATGCACAGCTTGTATGTGACTTATGTGCTCAGCATTAATATGATTTGTTTTCAGTCTGAAAAATCTTCACTTTTGTGACAATATTCGAATGTATGACTAATCAATACAATATGTTATCAGGGTTTTTCTTCAGATTTAGGAAAAATTCAGACCAAATCTTGTGATACAGACTATTCGCATTGCTATTTCCACCGTGTATGCGTTTTTCATGAAATGCATGGTAAAATAGTATTTATGGCTAATGCTATACTAAGTAACGGCCGATAGAGGGTTAATTATCCATAATTGTCATCGGAACAGACGCTCGTATGCTTGGCACCATTTCAGAGACAAAAGTGTAACATGATGTATAAAGATGCACTTCTACTGTGGAAAAACATTTTATTTTTGTTACAAAGAGTAGGCCAATTTACCTTAGTAGCTGCCGTAAGGGACCTCTAATTCAGGCATCATGCACTAAGACTTATTATAAGTCACAGTTATAGAAGTAAGCAGCAACATATCAGGGCTTCTGATTACGCAGAAAATTGCGTACAGTACGCATTAAAAGTTCGGAGGACCCCTTCAATTTTCATCAATGGGGTCCCAGGGGACCCCTTCAAATTTGGGCGAAGAACAGATACAAAATTGGGTAGGTGTAGTGTCTGACGTCGTAGAGACGTAGACCAACCTATTGTTGTCGTCTGCTGCAAGGCGAGAGTAACTTCCCTTGCACTGAGTTTGTTTTCCCTTACCAAGAAGAGTTCTATTAAAGGCCGATATCTTCCCACCGGGGGGTAGTGAGTGGTATCGCCCGTGCAAGGGAAGGTAGGAGTACACGAGGTGTGGACTGCCATCGGCCAGTCGTCTTCAATTACTACCCGGACAAAAGGCGGGGTGGACATCACAGGCACTGCCGACTAGCATGGCAATAAATCGTCTCCCTCACCCAGTACTTGCGTAGGGTCTGAGCGTTGATGCGAAACGACTTCTGTCTGAACATTCTGTCGGGGTTAGGACTGACTATATTCTCCACAAACAAACAAAACTAGAATTTATAAAGGAGAGAAGAATGAACAGCGCAAATGACACAAACATAAAAACAACTGAATTGATCGCATAATGTTCGGGTTAGATAAGCGAAGAAAGACACAGTGGGGGCACTATGTTGCAGTCGTGAATTGTTGGCCATTTGTAAAAGTTCAAAGATTGGACTCAAACCGAGGTGTACTTTAGGTCAGTCATCAGGAGGAATGAACTGAAAATATTAAATATTATTGTCCCCTCTTATGAGTAAAGAAAGATGTAAGGAAAGACAGTATGTTCAGATAGAAGCCGTTTCGCCTCACTTTTCTAAGACCCTACATCAAGTACTAGTCGGCTGAGAAAGGCGTTTTATTGCTAAATATAGTTTGCAACTGAAACTCGTTTCATTTATTTGCACACCTTCGATCCCCCTTCATCTCATGATTTACGTAACATTCAGAATCCACTGAATGTCACTGAGCTGTGGGCGCCACGTCATGCCGAGGTTCGCTTTTCTACCTTGCGCCAGGATTTTTTATCCCAACTTTGATACTTTTAGCAACGTGCCACCTCTCGTTGATGTTTCTTACAACTCTAGTTCTCACTAACTTATTAATTGCCAGGTTACGGTCGAGAACTTCCTTTTGAATGATGGCATCTGAGGCATTCATACTTTCATACATCCTCTCCCATCCACCACCAGGTGCAGCTTATTTAACTTATTTCAAAGATGTCGTTGACATCGTGGTTAAATTCATTGTCTTAGAAACGGAAAGAAAGTGAGCACCCCAAGTACTTGATGCTTGCACAGACATCATGACACAGAAATCTCGCCATTTCTGACTAGACATTACAGTGCTTTGTGTGCCTGAAAGGCAGTTGAACAAAGTATGTTGATTTGTTGATTTTTTTCTACATTGTAAAGGGACCCCTTAGAGTTAGCCTGGGACCCCTTAGAAATCTGAGGAAGGGGTCCCTGGGACCCCAAAGAATTTAGCCTTAGCAGAAGCCCTGACATATCATGTACAAATTTCACACAATACAAAGCAAATGTGAAGAAAAACAGTATGGTTTCGGATGATACACGTCTAACTGTCCTTCAGAAAGCTAAGTCCATAGGCATTAGTTCAGGTTTAGTTCACACTTTTTTTTACTGAGATTTTCGGGATAAGCAAGCTGTCTGCAAGATGGCTACCAAGAATGCTGATGCTAGAGCAGAAACTGCAAAAGATTGATATTTCCAGGACACTTCTGACCCACCTCAAGGAAGAAAATCTGACCAAATCGTGCGAAAAAGACCATTCGTATTTTCTGTAGTAATACTATGTTTTGTCTTTGTAATTTGTGTTAATTACACTGATTTTCGTGGTTAACTAACATATTTCTACCGTATGTGCGTTTTCATCATGAAATGCATTTCAAAGTAGTATATGTGATTAATGCTGCACTAATTTAACGGCCGATAGAGGGTTAATATTATCCATAATTGTCATCGGAATAAACGCTCATTAGAATGGACTACTTCGGAAACAGAAATGTAACATGATGTATAAAGATACTCTTCTACTGTGGAAAAACTATTTTTGTTGTTGCAATGGGTAGGACAATCTACCTTAGCAGCTGCCCTAAGGGACCTGTACATGTGTCTATAAATATTTTAAATAGATAACTTCCTTATAATTAAAAAGATAATCTCTTTTGGGAAACTATTATTCAAAGTTACAAGTAGAGCGCAATCTTTATAGTCTAAAGACTGCTTTAATGGCTCAAGTAATGACTATCAATCACTACTTACACTGTTTTTATGATTTAAACTTGTTATCCAACAATATGTTCCAAGTAATCACTGACAATCACTACCTATAATGTTTCCACATGTTAAACTTGTCAGCTAACAGTTTGTCAGCGCGGTTGGTTCACGGTACATCTGCGGCGGGGCGACTTGAGATCTTGTTTAACCAGGAATGGACTACAGTGTGTGACAATGGGTTTGGACAGGAAGAGGCGCAGGTAGCCTGCAGGATGTTAGGATTCAACAGGTAAGGTGCTTCTAAGACACAGGTGTTAACGTTTTGCATCGTTTACTGTAACGCTTTTGAGAAGAGTGTTTAAATGTATCTGCGAACGCGTGTAAACATCAACATGTAAACCACGCTCGCCGCGCTCTTCCAACTTTTTCAGCAAAAAGGTCCGGCCAACGATTAACACATTTAATGTTTAGGAAATAAATTAGTGATGAAATGTGGATGAAACAAAATAAAAGAACACTACTCCCTCACCGCCAACCCCCTCCTACGGTTATCAGGCAGGCTGGCGAGATGACCGACTGGACCAGCAGGTTAAATCCAACGAATTATTTCAAGTTCGTGAGTCTAAGGTGATTAAAGCCACATCACTTATATCGGCGAAGCTGATACATTCCAATGGAATCAATAGCTACACCACACCTCGGAATACAAATGATAACCTCCCACTGAAGAACGTTGGATGTAACGTTGAAGGCAGTTCACACAATGTTTACTCTCTACAGAGCTCTTTACTCTCTCACTGTTCGGTCTCCACTGTCACGAGAAACGTTAGATCCACTAACTTCACTAGTTCTGTTTCTTCTCTTGACCAATCAGGTCCTTCGCGACCAGGTAACTAGGACGACCTCTTCACAGCCTTTCTTGGAGACTGTGCCGACCAATCATCAATACAATGTTACAGGGTCGGCATGGCTTCTCCCTCCATTGACTACCGTCGTCCTAGTTACGCTGTGTCGAGCTTACTTACGTCACTTCATACATGACGTAAAAGAATGGGTGGCGCGGAGCCGCGTCAGCGCTCGCGCGACTGCCCTCCCCTGACATCAAGAAGAATCTAACTATATTCGCCTGAATCGCGAATCGTTACATACTTCCTTTTCTCTATTTTAGGTCAAGTGATGTTCCGGAATGCATTCGTCAATAACTTAGTTTTTTTTTTATAAATGTAACAAATTGGGATGATGTTTTTAAGATGACAAAAACAAATCTAGGTGATATTTGTTAAATCCACATCACTGTCTGTGAGCCTTCCTGAAGATTCGTACATTATGTGTGCCTTGGTAGCGTGACGACTAGCTCCACCGCAGTGTTTATCTCCTCCTTACTGCAAACTTTGAGCGACATGAATTGTATTTGTCTTTTTTTCAATAAGCATATTTAATAAGCAGATTTTTTTTATTTTCTGCAGTACTGGAGCAGCAGCTGTGAGTTCAGTTGTATATGGAGCAGGGTCAGGCAACATTTTGCTCGATCGTCTGAACTGCAAAGGAACAGAAACTAGTCTGGTAATCTGCTCTCACTACATGCTTTATGAACACTCCTGTAAGCATTCGAATGATGTTGGTATCGTCTGCGACATAGGTACGAAACTTTTTTTAACAGCTTGATTTTATTGTAGATACTGGAATGCGATAACATCCCTAATCTAAATAAAAGATTTTTTAAGACAGAAGAAAACTATTTCTCTTAAAACCACCTCTGCTTTTGATACGACAAAAGGGCGGATTAAAACAAGCAGACATAATGAAGACAATCAAATCAAATCAGACTTTATTGTCTGTCGAGGAGACCCAAGAATTTTTCTTTTGCTTACAAGTGCAGGCATACACACTCGTACAGACATTTAACTCACACAGTTAGCAGTAAAGATACATTATCATGGCAGTTTGGATCTCAATCAAATGGTTAATGGAATTTCAATACTTTATTTGTTTATATTAACTAAATGCGTTGGCAATGCAGATTGCAACGAAATGTGTCTGAACTGCATTTTCTTCATCCTCCTAGTACTTTGTCAGCTGATACTACTATCTGTTGATCACCTGTAGGCAAACAGCATTACAAATTGTCATTTATGTCATCTATTGGCCTGTGACAGAAATCCCTGCATTTCATTAATTATTTAGATTGAGCGCAGAGAGTTCGTCTTGTTTGTTCGGAAGGGAGCGTACAGTCAACAATGTGATGGCTGATAATGGATGTCAGCACCCTCTTCTCTTCAGTCTGTGTTTGATTCCTTGTGCCTTTATTTAGGATGGTGATGGCTGCTGGAATGAAGGACCTCTGGTAGACAGCTTTCCGTACACGTGGCACTTGATAGCGCCTGCCTGAGGGCAACAGCTGGAAGTTGGGATGGAGAGGGTGCGTTAGGTCCGAAATGATGTTATGTGCCATCTTTCTGAGTGCATGAAGGTACAAGTCAGAAAGTGGCAGCTGTGGTATACCAATAATTTTATTGGCCTGGTGGATGACTCTGGCCAGCCTTGCCTTGTCTTTGACGAGGAGGTGACCATACCAGGCAGCGATTTTGAATGAGAGGATGCTCTCAACAAGAGACCTGTACACAGTCTCAATCACCCCACAGCTGACGTTGAAGCTGCGAAGTCTCCTCAGAAGGTACAGCAGTTTCTGGGCCTTTTTGTACACTTGGTTCACGTGATCACTAAAGGAGAGCCTCCCGTCGATCGCTGTACCAAGGTACCTAAACACAGTAGCCTTCTGCACTTCTTGTCCCTTGATTTGGATTGGTGGGGAGAGAGGAGTTGTACCATCTCGTCCTTCGTATGCTCTTCCAAAGGCCATCTCCTCCGTTTTTTCAACGTTCAGCTCCAGAAAGCTGCGGTCAAACCACTCCTCCAGTTCCCCCACGCAGGTCAGGTACTGTGACAGGGACTGCTCGTCTTTCAGGCAGCCCACAAGGGCCATGTCATCTGCATATTTAACACGTTTGAGAATAGCACTGTTGATAGCAATCTCATTTGTATATACAAAGAAGAGAACAATACCTGCTATCCAGTCAGAATTTCTAGTATATTAAAGTAAACGATACTTGAATGACTTTCTGAGAGAGTATGCATGTTTGATGATGTATGGAGTACATGATGGGGTAAAATGTGACCCTCTACGACTTAAGTCGCTCCGAGGCCCTGAAAGGTGATAGGGGTCAGTTTTGTGCAGTTTGACTTTTCCTTAAAAATGTCTTGGTTAGTAAACTATCAGCAAAATACACTGCTGTGTTAAAAGTTAGAAATCGACTTAAAATACGTTTTAATCGAGGTACCCTACCGCGATCCGTACTGATTTTTGGCAAATCTCAAATTTCCGACTTAAGACTCAGTTCGTTGTGGAGGGTCACAAATACTTTCAAAAAGATACAATAATAACGAATACTAATACTTTTTGTTGCCGATAACAACTTGACCATGTACACTATATGCTATGAATAAAAAAGTTATATATATATTACTAACTGTAAACTTACTTACCTGTGGCAGAACTACGTCTGACGGGCACTAGTCGCACCAGACAAGACCTGGGCCTTGTAGAAATGAAGACCGGGAGCACGTGGCAAGCTGTTTGCGTGTCTGACGTCACGACGGCGACAGTAGCGTGCAGACAACTCCGTCTACCCACGTGAGAAACACGCTTCTTTCCCTTTAACTCGAGAAAAGTTTCGACAGAGATTCAGCAATACAAGAGAGACGATGTGTAAGATAAAAAATACAACTTACTTCAAGTCAAATGATTTTTTTTTCTTTTTGAAGTTACCGCCTTCATCCGTTACGACAAAGATTAATTATTCACTGATTGTTTGCACATTTTGTCTTAACACGTTTCTTAATTTTATTTAGAGGAGCAGCCGTTCACACAGGGGGATTGTTATATGAGGCTAGGAAGAGCCCTGTGCTAAAGATATCTTTTACATGTAAGGGCCATGAGAACAATCTTTTCCATTGTGGCCAGAATGTAGACGGCTACAAGAGTGAGTGCCACCTCAGTGACGTGGGAGTCTTTTGCAGCGACAGTAAGAAATAAAATACTTTTAATGCTTTCTATTGATATAATTTACTTTGTTTGCTTAATATTAAGCATTTAACTCTAGAAAATATGGAGTACGCTCAGTTTTAAAATTTGATAATTGCTTGCCCCTCCCCAGACTTCTCACAGCAGCTATTTCCATTCAAATAAAGTTTGTTACAGTAAACTGTGTGCGTGTGTGTGAGTGTGTTTCCGGAACACAGAGAGATGCAGATGTTTAAAAATTAAGCCATCACAAGCACACCCTCACCATTAATGGAATGGAAATAGTTTTAATTTTAAAATAGCAAGTTTATGTACCAGACGTCTAACAATCTCTCATCCACAAAAAAATAAAAATACATCGACTTTCTCTAAAGTCTAGCACTTCATAATTGTGTTTTTATAAAACTATACAAGCTTTAACTGCTATTTACGTGCCATTGTTAACAACATCTAATTATTTAAATCCTGTTTTCTTTTCATTCTTCAGCCCCTTCTGTTTATATCGTGTCTACAAATGGTTTGTATCCGCTGATGGCTGGAAAAAAATCAGCTCTCAGGTGTTTGACTCCAAACAGTTACACAATATCAGAAAAGCCCACTTGGTCAGACACAGCAGGTGGTCGTCCTGATGGAGATCTTCTTATCTTTGAGCCTCTGACCAGGACACACAATATGAGACGAGTGACTTGCAACTTTACATCTGTCAAAAATATATCTGGTGATAGCCTCCTACTTAATGTTTATTGTGAGTACAGTAAAGATATATTCTATGACGAAAAAATAAACTACACTTATTTAAGTTATATGTTTGTTCAGGTAAATAGTTTTAAAAAAACAGGTTACATTTTTGTTACATTTTTCTCGATTATAATGCGAGTCAGTTCCCTTCACATTTATAAGATATTGGCCAAACCTCTTGTTCTCTCTGACTCCTATCCACTCAGATTCTGAATAAGTTCCTGAACCAGGGTTGAAAAATGCTAAAGATGATGAAAGAAAGCTGAGAATTGCACAGCCATTACGATAAAAGCAATTCCCGAAATAAGCACGATTAATAATCTGTCATTTGAAAGATACAAATTTATGTTTTCGTTTTTGGTTAGTTTTCATTGTTCGACACACAGAAAATCACCTTGTTGCACAAACGTACGTTGGTTAAAGAAAGTGGCTAGAAAGATGTAGCTGGTAGCTGATAAAAAGAATTCGGGGTGAAAGCTTGATACAAATTTAAAAAAAGTGAAGATTACTAAAGAAATCGAAGTAGAAAATATGCTCATCGCTTATGAGATAAAACAACAGATGTAAAAATAGTGATTAGTAGAGTTTTTGTCTTTAGGATTCCTAATTTTGCAGATAAGCCGCTCATCACAATATCACCAACGAGTAATGTGAATACAACAAGGACTGAAAAAAAACTAGTTCTCTATGAGATCGCTCATGGACAGGATGTCATATTTGTTTGTGAAGCTGACAGCAACCCACCTCCTGTTTCCATTACTTGGCGAGGAATAGTAAGCAGTGATACCGGGGAACTACGTATTACAGCAGCAGAGAGCAGACACAGTGGTACCTACACCTGTACCGTGACTACTGAAACACTTGATGGTGATGGCCGCCTCCCACTGAAATCATCTCACCGGTTGACTTTAATTGTTAAAGGTTTTATTCATCATCTGTCACTGTTATTGCCAACACGTATTTAAGGAAAACGTAAAGTAGCAAATTACCATCAAATGGTAGATGTTGATGTTCTAAATCATCCCTGTTCCTAATTTCGTGTTAAAAAGCAGCTTATACTGTGAACAATAAGTACATTTCGAATATACAGTATAATATAAAGTAATTGCTCATGATAAGCATAGGAACTGCGAGTGAAGCGATCACCAAAAAAAGAAAATATGAAGAAGTCTTAATAGAAAAGCCCAAAGGTGTCAATTTACTAAGAGTCGAAAAAAAAAATGACATAACGCTATGGGGTTCGAAACCAGGACGTCTTTGGGAAACCATGTTGTGTGCTGCCACCTATCCACTTTCTTTTAAAAAAGTCTTTCCTTCGCAGGATAGCAATTTTTAAGTAAGCCATATTTTTGGAGCAGAAAAAAATTAGAACACAAGTGTCTGTCATTTAATTCTAACATTTGTTCTTTGCCTTTCAGCCACATAACACTGTCTTGCTTCTCATATCCATTTTGTAAACATACACAAAACTAAGGTAACAACACAGCTTGACCACCGAGAATCATAGAGCCAACCGCAGCGCGTGTCGTGTCCACATTGATTGATGTCGTGTTCTTTAAATTATTTTGGATTGTCCCAACGTCCAGAAAGCATTCAGACGTCTGAGGTAAGAAAATAAAACTAAATTATTCTGGAGACTGTGCATGAGGTGTAGAAAATTGTGGAAAAAACTTGTGTATCTTAATGAATCTTCCTGACTTCTTATTAACGCATTAAAAAACATACATAAAAATTAATTATACTCTACATAAAATAATACATGCATGAATTAATAATGTTGTTATCTGTGCAGGTTCTGGAGTTTTCATATTTATTGTGATCTATGCATATTGTGTCTTCTTGTATCTACAATAAATTACGCAGAACACCTTGCGTTCTCAAGTAGGTAAGGAATATCTACCAAAGGCATCATTAGCCTAAAAACAAACGATTGGTCATATCAGGCCAAGAATCTGTTGTATTAAGAAAGAGACTTCAGATGAGACGATATCTGCTTGGAGGAAAGATATATGTTGCGAAGTGTTTTTCCCCCCGAGGGCGTTTTCTTGCTGCGTACGTATGTTAATATTATTAATATTATTATTTTTATCAATGTAATTTTTATTGTTATTATTATTGTTTTAACGCGTTTATATATTCAAATAAAAGACAAACTTATGTTTTTTGTTTTCTATTTACTTACAATCTAAGGATTCTATAAAGCAATGAAGGTGAAATATTTCTTGTAAAAAATATATGAGTAAAATCGTTGATGTAATGTCTTTTGTCATTTTCCTATCACAGAAAACAGCAATGACAAAGATAAAGATGGAGAAGACACTCCTGTGTAAGCTGTATATTAAGGACACGTTACTGTCTGTACAAGATATTTTTATGTTGGTCCAGGCATCATAAACTGCTGGCACTTTTTTACCAGAAATGCGAGATATTGGACGACCTTTTCAAAAATGGGAGTGAAACTTCATTGGACGAGAGAATACAAGGAATAATAATGTTTATCCTGTTTTTTTCTGAATCTTAAAAGCTTTATTGTTTTCAATTACTTACTTTGTTCTGATGCTCAGTTTATTTTGACATTTACGGCTAATAGCTTTCAGAACCCACAACACAGCCTTTAATCTCAAATTAAATAAAAGGGAGAGCAGAAACGCCGATGGTCTCTCGTCTAAAATCATCGCGAAATAACCCCAGGAAAAAGGTCAAAATAATTATTAGAACTAAGATTATTTAAAACTTGGTTGTGCTGGTAGTTAATTTATGTTTTAAGAGAAAGAACTTGATTCAAAACAATGTACAGGCCGACCTGTATGCGTTCTTAAAGTCATCTGCTTGTCTTTCTTTTAACTAGAAGGCAAAATCAACAGCTTTTTTTTCGTTGTTATTGTTTGCGAATAAAAGAAAAATGAAAGTTATTTTGATTTACTTTTTGTTAAAAACAAGTTTCGCATTTTCCAATTTAAATTTTAAAAGAAGAAAAAAACCCTGTTGTTGAAATCAAATATTTACCAAATCACGAAGTATCCATAGCAGTGGGCATTGTATTTAAAACATTTTCCCGTAAAGCACCTATTTAACACCTATTTAACAATCACACATTCTGCCCTTTTTTGCTCATTATCTGCCTTCCTGGTCACACAGATTTACGAAAAATAGGGTTTATGAAATGTGACAATTCACGAACATTTGCCTTCTAATTAACTTTAAACACATTTACTGTCCAAAAAGTGCAAACTCATTCTTTTTATCTGTTTTCTAAGTGACCATCTACTATCATACATTTTTATCACCAATAAAGACAGAAGTTCAAAAAAAATTCAGTTTGTGTGTTTGTATTTTGTTATTTAAATTGAAAAAAGAAATTAGAAATTAGAATTTTTCGGTAATTTTAGATGATTTTCATCATGCTAAAATGTAAAATAAGTTATGAAAACTTCATTTCTTATAAACAAAGCATTAATGCTATTAATAAATAATTATTTAGAATTTTTTTACATTTTTTCATTATAAATTGTCACATTAACACAAGAGACTTCTTTACAACAATTGTTAACATGTCTTTTTTATGTATGAAGAGAAGGATGTGCTGAAGGCAGACAAAAATATTTCCCTTGTAACCTGTAACTAACCCATTAACAGTTTAAGGTAAATTGCTTATTTTTTCCAGATTCTATATTTGTTGGTGGAGTTTAAGAAAGAAGTGGTACCAGTCATGGACGAGAAGAATAGATCGCCGAATGTTATCATACATGGAAAGATACACCAAGGAAATATGCATCAAGTTGAAGTCCATAAAACACAGACAATTTATTTTTTTTATTTATTTACCGCGCTGTGTTTGTAATATAAGAATATAAATTAGAATTTCATTATTAAATGGTGTCTTCTTTTCATTTTCCTTTATTGGAGAAAAAAATCCATGTTAAATTGAGTAACCGCCAAGTGACCTGGCCTTTGATCAACTTGCCTACTTTTAAACAGTAAGAAATACATAGCAAGCGGACTCCCCTTCCCCCCTCCCCCACCCATATGGTAAGGGGAGGTAATTTGAAGTAACAAAATTCCCAAAAGGGTCCAGTAGTTACATCCCTTAATTATTTATTTATTTACGAATATAGTGATGTGTTGTATAATTCTACCTTACTTGTGAGCATAAACCACTCGGACCTGTAATTTAACATTTTCCTTTTATATTCTCCAACAACACAGACCATGTCAGCTGAGTGTTTCTTCTGATACAAGTTGAGGATAACATGGATCAGCAAACTAAGCACGGAGAACAGCACAACCCATACTTATGAAATCTGTTTTAAACAACAGTCTGAAGAAGGAAGAACAATCATTACACTGTTTTACAATAAGAGAAAGAGGACAAGCAATAACAGATTAGTTAAAAGCTTTGCTTTATTCGTAATAATTGTGAAATATATGTTGGATACAATCAGACCTTTGCCTTGAGGAATTTTGTATTTGATAAAAATACTCACATTATATAAGTGTTCCTGTGTGTGTGTGTGTGTGAGAGAGAGAGAGAGGGGGGGTTATGATTCTGTCGATAATTTTAGGACATATTTCTTTTTTGCACTTTTGTAATTTTGCCTAGGGAGACTATTTCTTGATATTTTTTAACATAAACATTGCTCTATAAATAAAAGAGAAAACTCTTTTCTCACTTACTTATAAAGATTATTTAAGCTCGTGCTCAGTTAATTGTACAGGACAGTCAAATTTCTGTCTCTCTTTAAGATTGCATGATCCCTATACAAGCACACGTTTTGTGTTTTATTGGTCATCATGCTCACCATTATCTTATCTATCTAAGCATTTTCTGTTAATTTAAAAAATTGTCAATCGACTACTATCCATAGTTTATCAAATCTTTAATTAAAAAGCTTAATAAATCTTTAATAAATCTGATTTGCTGCTGCTGTCAGTGTTAACTTTGATATGTACGTCCTGTTCATCTAACGAAACTAATTCATTCTTTACTGCAATGAGCAAGAAAATTAACAGTGTCAAAGAACGTTAATGTTTTAGGTTGAAAGGACAGCAGCGGTGTGTATCCTTGAAGTGATTGGCTTGTTCCCCTTTCTCATTTTTTAATATTTTCTTTGTGTGAAATACGTTGATGCAAATTTTCGCGATGATGTTGGGTAGTGAGGTGTATTTAAGGTGAGGATGATCGTGCTGAAGTATGGGGTGAAGGCTGAGTGGAATGTTCTGTAAAGGAAAGCCTGAATCTGATGAAATAGTTGATCGAAAAGATAAATGTGTATTGTACAAGTAAGAAGTATCTTTTTCTTTAATCATAAATCCTGTAGCCTTCATCATATCTGTGCACTGGCAGGCAGTGGGTAAAGGGAGGTAAGCAAGTACAACGTTAATTGCCCTTGTCTGTACAGCTAGAGGTCGTCTACCGAGATGGCAAAGAAATGTCTTTAGTGATATTTTATTTAAAGAAAAAAAAACGCCTAGTGACCATCATTTGATTAACATATATCAGGTTTATCAGGAATAAATTTACTGAATATTTTTTGTGTGAGATAAATTGTTATGAATGTTAATCATAGTTTACCTCATGTTCAATGCTCCTTGTAATGATAATAATGTAAACTTTAAACAGATATTTTTAATTCGATGAGAGTTAAGTGTTTTGTGCAAGAAAGGCTACAAAAAGAAAGCTGCTAGAGAACATACAAACAACACGCACATTAGGACATCGATGGAATCATTACAAACATAAAAAATGCGTTAATAAAGATTAAAAAAATGAGAAGACTTCATCTTTATTAAATCAAACTATTTAATCAGACATCGTTGCCCCTGCATCAAGACTTCAGTGGTCAGCTGTCAGCGGCCATAATTTCCAGGTGTCCCGATCCTGAATAGCACACAGCAAAAAGACATTACTGTCATAGAGTGTTACTTGTGTGCTCAATCACTGTTTTATTGAGTTTGTTGCTCATTACGAGAGTTTCTGGCTTAATAAGGATTGCTGCCAGTTTTGAGCAGAGTAAAATTATGTTTAGGGCACTGATGGATTTATGTCCAGTTGTGTTCTGTTGAAAAATTAAAAAAAAAACCCACTGTACTGAATTCGTGTTATGTACTACTATTTTCAACACAAACATGTGTATGTGTGTAATGCAGCAAAGATTAATATGCAGTATGGTAGAGTCATACCTGTTGACATTTCCAGCTGGTCTACCACTTGTCTTTTCACTTTGATTCCTCTTCTGTGCAGTCCTCAATCACCAAAATAAAATTGCTGTGCCAGTCGCTTAAAGCTAAAATGTTGAAAGTCCGAGGAAAAAACTCATTATCATCATAATCAACCACTAACACCCATCGCCCAAAGGAAGACACATTTTTCTTTGCACTTTTCTTTCTTTTTATACTTATTCCGACCGTTTCTTAAAATTTGTATATTTTTATAAATAGCAGGACAAAAAACCAACTGAAATTTTCTTAACAATCTAAAATTAATTAAGCTATTATTTTGATTTATTTCCATACCTAGATTGAAGCTAGCGCAGTGCGTAGCTGCAACAGAAAGATAAAGAATAATGAGCATATTTCAGTAATAAAAATACATACTGAAGACCGCATGAAACAATATTTTTGACAGTCATGCTTATGTATATATATATGAAAAGTTTATAACTTCTGTTTCTCTTCGGGTTAATATTTGTTCTTTGGATACTTTGCAGACCCAGAAAAAAAAACTATGAAGACAAATTAAAAAGAAAAAAGTGTGTAATAAATATTTTAGCCGTCACAGTATTTAGACAATCTTGAACATGTCTTGTAATGTAAACAAGCTGACCTTTTTAGGAGGAAGAGGGACACATTTTAAATAAAATGTTTAAGATTACATACCAAGGATTAAACGATAGTTTTGAAGTCTCATTACCCACTGGTAGAATTTTTATACCCAAAACGTGGACTTGAGGTAATCTCTGGGTTTTGTGTCGACTGTCCTGCTTCGTTCATCGAACACAAGAAACATTGTAGCAAACAACATAACATTTAGAAGTGCCACCTGATAGGAAAGACATTAAAATATGTTATCGTCAACAATCAATGAGCAGAGGTTTACAAGGTCTGTCAATGTCTTTCATACTTAAAAGGAATTCACATCAGTTTGTTGACAATATGCATGAATATTAGCAGGACTCACCCAAGCCAGCAATATTTGCTGTCTACTAAATTCTAAGTGCAACAAACTGTTTCTGAAGTTTGTTTTACATTATATAAGTTGTATATAACATACTTTTTGACACAAACGCAATCACGCACAAACACACACACACACACAGAGACATAGAGAGATTCATAACAGGATCCACCGTGTTCATGTTCAGTACTGGCGATGTGAGTATAATACATCATCTAAACAAGCTAAAACAAAAATACAGTAACATAAATACTGAATTGTGACAAAACCGCATTAAGTTGTTTCCGGGTATATATATATATTGCTTGTATGTACTACAAACCACTTACCTCAGTGAAAGTTCCTTGTAGTCTGTACACAACATGAAATTGTGAAAAATCCGCGATGGCTAACGGTCGTCGTAACGACAAAACGGAAAAACGTAAAAGTTCCAGGGAAGGCGGTAAATACAGATTATTACGAGTTAAATTACGACTGTCGATCATAATAAAAGCATTTGTTTTCCAGAAGTGTGGTTTGCTTTCGTTAAAATTAAAATGTGTGACAAGTTCTGATCCACGTTATCAACATTTTACAGATACATACCATCAGATGTGACGGTAAAACCAACAGTAAAGTTTCCAAGATCGTTGCTGAAGATAACGTGGTAAACGCCTTCATCAGCTTGTGTCACACTTATGTGACACGTGACCTCGGCAGGTGACAAAGACCTGGCACCACAGGTGACAATAATTGTGTCGTTCGTTAGCGGTCTCTCAACACTGCTCTTGAAAAGAAAGCTTTGGTAGGTTACATGAACTGCCTGTGGTGTCGGGTATGCTATCATGTTAATACTGAAATTTCTGTTATTGCCACTGCTACCCAGAATCGGAAGTTGTCCTTCTGAACCTTTTCTTCGTGGAGCACCTGCACGCAAATATCTTTTTGAGTCTTGAAACAATTGTTATTATTCCAATATTTATTATTTTTGTTTTAGATACAAGATACAAGACATCTTTATTGTCTATGGTCGCAAGAGCCATAGAAATTTTTCTTTCTTGGGAGCTCTATAAAAAAAAAAGGGGCCGAAAAGACACTTATGTAAAATACATATGCACTTCACTTTTCCATTATGATGAAACCTGTCCAGCAATGTAACAAAACCTTTTAGATAATACAGTAAAAGTGGACAATTTTCTGTTTCACACACACACACACACAATATATATATGAGTCTGCTACAGCGACATTCGCGGTCGCATTTCACCAGCAATTCTGTCATTGTGTTATCAATAAAGTGGTTAAGGTAATCAGCGGCAGCGCCTCTCCTGTTCCCTCATCTAGATCCTCGCATTTCCTTTGGGGTCTTCCTTCCCGTGTAGTTTCTGGTGTGATCTGTTCAAGAGTGCTATTGCGGTCGGTAAAAATGACCTGGCAAAAGCACTCTTCTTGGCGACCACCTGCTTCCATCTACGGCTGGAGGGTAGCAGTTGAAAATGGTGATGTAGTGGGTGAGAAGGGTCTGTGATGATGCTGACCGCTTTTATCCTCACAGCCCTGATGTGCAACTCACCTAAAGGTCTTTGTGGAGAACCAATGATCTTACTGGCACTCTTGACCACCCTCGTCAAACGAGCTTTATCTTTGACAGTGAGAAGGCCAAACCACATCGTTATATTAAATGTTATGATGCTCTCGATGAGGCTGCGATATACTAACTCGAGGACAGGGCCACTGACACCAAAATTCCGCAATTGCCTCAGCAGGAACAGGCGCTGATTTGCTTTCCTGGAAACAACGCTGGTGTTTTCCTGAAAGGACAGTTTGTCGTCTAGCACAGTGCCGAGGTACCTAAAACTTTGCACCTGTTCTATTACCTCATTATCAATACTTATGGGGGTGTGGGCAGGTTGATATTTTCTTCTGTCAAGGACCACTTCCTTAGTTTTGGAGACATTGAGCACCAGGAAGTTTTCTCTAAACCATGAGTGCAATTTCTGAACCTGGAGGAAATAGCTTGCCAGTGACTCCTCATCCTTGAGCCTAGCAACCAATGCCATATCGTCTGCAAACTTAATCAATGATAGGGAACAATTTGAGAATTCCGTCCTGACGTCACTGGTATAAACAGAGAACAGTATCGGGGACAAAACACAGAGTGTTCGAGATTGTGCCTCCCAAGCTGACCCTTTGTGGCCGGTCCCGGAGAAACTCCCTCACCCAGAGGTCTAGGGTTGAGTTAACGTTTAGTGCTAGGAGACGTTCCGAAAGCAAGTGTGGTTGAATGGTGTTAAATGCAGATGAAAAGTCCATGAATAGAATACGGGCATATGTACCAGCACCATCCAGGTGACTTGCTACCAGGTTGTAGAGAGTCAAACAGGCATCATCCACTCCTCTTTTCGCTCTATACGCAATCTGGTAGGGGTCGAGTTGATCAGCAATGGCAGTGATTAATTGGTGGCAAACTACTCTCTCCATGCACTTAGCAAGAATAGGAGTCAAGGCCACTGGTCGGAAGTCATTGAGTTCTTTAAACTGTATGCAATTGCATATTATTATACGATAACACATAATTAATCTTTTACAAGCACAATCAAATTTGTCTGAGCAAAGTCTTTTTGAGATTTGCTAGTAAGCTCCTACACTTGCACGTGTACCTACACGGGACAAGTAGTCTGATGGTCTTATTGTCGTGTCCTACTCCGTTGTCCACCTCACACCTGTAGTCGCCAGATTCCTGGCACTCAGCTTTACACAAGAAGAAGGCCGTCTCGTGTTTGTTCATTGGACAGTATATCTCCCTAAGGACGCACTTTCAGTTTTTGACCGTCTGATCCACGGACGAGCATCAAGCGAAGAGCAGGTCTCCCATTCGCAACACAGATCATGTTTACATTGGAGCTTTTGTTAACTATCGCAATCTGATTTTCATCATTCAGTTGAAAACTCACCACAGATGGAGGATCTGATTGTAGAAAAATTAACTGAGCTTGTACTCCATATTAAATAATTACCATTTAAGTTACATTTAAAGTTTCCATTCGTTTGTTTATTTAGTTTTCTCTTTTCTCAATGTGGCAGTATTTTTAAAACAAGTTATGGGTAAATACCTTGAAATATGTTTGATACATACATGAGTCTGCATGTTTGAACCGAGGCTACGCGAAAGATTCAGCGTCACATTATTATTTCAGATCAACTCATGATAGACTAAATGTTTCATCTGAATACTCGTTTCTATTTCTTTTATTAGATATCATTTTTTACTGAATCCAAGTGTTTTAGTTTTATATCTGTATGCAACTCCATATGACTAAATATAATAGAAATATTTACCTGGTTTTTGTAGACCTTTAAATGAACTTTTAGCTCAATTCAATTCAATTCAATACAACTTTATTCATCCACAAGGGCAATTATAGGATGGTGACAAGCCAGCACACTAGAGGGAAGACGATGTGCTTAGCGAATAGAATTTAAATCATGTAAAAATTTAATTTGGTAAATATTTAAAATCCTTTCTCAAGCAAATGATGTTTTCTTTTTCTTATATTCTTGTGTAACTTGAAGTAACTACTGTGAGATATATATTTATTACACTGAACAATAAGGATAAGCAGGTAGTGTGATGACAGAGAGAGACGCCTGTCTCCGGCACCAAGTCCTGTTTTGACAAGACAGAGGTAGAAACCATCATGCATTGCGGAGTCTACTGCAGTTATGGTTAACTCCTGGGTAGCACTCTGTCCTGCACGAAACAATTGGACAGACGCAGGAGGCGGGTTGCTGTCAGCTTCGCACACTAATTACACTTGTGACCCGAAGTGACCCCACACACCTGTTCAAGCGAAGTCTGTGTTGTGCACGTGAGAGCTTCGGAGGTAATCGTTATTGATGGTGCATCTGAAAAATTATAAACATCCACAAGAAACTGCACACAATGTATTTTTATTACATCAGTCATCATGTTTGTAAAGAATTGATTAAGAAAGAGAGACTGTTAGGAACAGGGGTTGTTGCCCCTGTCTGTTGTTAGGCAGGATTATTGCCCTTACCAGTATGTGAGAGAGTGTGTGTGTGTGCTGCGTCGTGGTTTCGCGTCAGAACCCGACGTCATTTTATGACGCAATTTTAGATTGTACGGAGAGTGAAAATCTTTTGGAAGACAGCAGACGGCTGGGAGAGGAGACGAGAAGCGGACAGAGTGTCTGGATTGTCAAACAGTAGAAAAAGAAAGAACAAGAAGCTGTGAGGCTAGAGACAGACAACACTGACTTTAACATCTACAACGAGGTAGGGAAGAAGAAAGTCAAAAGGCACAGGAAAAGGAATTTTAATTATCAAGCGAAATTAAGTCTTATTTGTGGAAATAAAATCTCTAGAAAAGTACTATAAGTAAGATGTTAGGAGTTCAAACAACAAATATGGTCAAAGCCCATAAAAATAACAGTGGCATAGTATATATAGGTTGAACTCAACTGTTGAAGCTGAGATAAGAGAGTGGTAGTTATGTCAAATGTCTTGGTAGTTGGAAAGCAGACAGTAAGCAAACACTGAGGTCAATGGATATCATGATGTGTTTGTCTGATAAGGACTAATGAGTTCTGATGAGTTCCTCTGTCTGAGAAGACGCAGGATGTAGACCGCAGTGTGACAGCTTCTTGTATGTCAACGAGGAAGTAACCGTCAGTAAACAGCTTCATCAGATGGAGTGTCACGTGAGTAACAGCCATTGGGTGACTCTAAGGCCGCTCGCGCGCCAGTTTGAATATGCATGAAATGCAAAGCTAAATGTGCTCATCTTTTAAGTTTATTAAGTTTATAATAAAAACATTTCGGTAGGTTCGAAAATGTGAATATGACGGAGAACTAACACATCTGTTTGCGCTTCACTAGCTGCTCCTACAAGACTACAAGCATCTCTACCAGTCTACTAGAACCATCTACAAGCGGCGGGGTGAAAACACAAGATTAATTGTCCATGCTATGTAATGCCGGCCAGCGGCGAAAAATACCTAAGGATTTACTCCCTGTTTAGCCTTCTGGTTAGTCCCTATCCTCTCCTCCATCTCCAAAGACGGCCCATCAGTCACAAGCATCAAGCATAATTATATGTATTCATTCTTTTGGAGAAATTCCAAATGTTCATTAGGTCTAGTTGTGCACTTACAGGAAGTCCCGATGTTGACCTCTTTCTGTGCATTGAAAAATTTGTAGGAAGGTCGCTAGGAAATTTACTAATATTTGTAGAAAAAAGTTTTGGACTAAGTTGTTAACACGAATATTGCATCCCACTAAATCTTTAAATCGCTAAATAAATCACATGGGCTACACGGACAGTTTGCATTTGCGTACTTTTAGTACAAAAGTATTTAATGTCCAGAGACAAATATACAGCATCATGCACAGTCACACACCTCGTGTCACATGTTCTATGTTTCCCTTTATTTAAAAAAAGGTTAAATAGTCATACTATTTTTTCAAATAACCAGAATGAAGACAGTTTTGTAAAACTGATAAAACATCGTCAACGTCGTTGGTTTTGATACCGTGATATCATTATTATTGTCACTTACGCTTACATATATACACACACCTAAATTTTTTAGCGGTTAGTGGCTTAATTTCTTTTAAGCTGGTATATTATAAAGCTGCAAAAAACAACTAAAAGATATAAAATGTATTTTCAGATACTTAAAGCTTTTGTTTCATAAACTTTAGCTGGTAGGTTAACAAAATTCGAAACGCCTCCAAGTAACGGATTAACAATTATATAAAAACAAAAGTAACAACTACGGACTACTCTGTGTCTATATCTTTTAAATCATCTGCAAGCGAATATAGTTAAAATCGTGTGTCTTGTTTCTTGAGTGTCGGTCCATGTACTTTTTTTCTATTTATGAAGTAATTTTTCGGCTCAACGAAAGACCGAGACAAATATCGCCTGGAACAGATTTTTCCCTTGGATGTTGCACATTGTTACAAGCAGGACTAGCTGGCCCGATATAGTCCAAGTATAGACTTTAAGATACACGGAAAGTTACTTCATTTAATGCTATACTGACGAAATAAACAAGTTATTGCCAGATGAAGTTATGTCACGGACCATCCGCAGACATGCGCATTCTTTCCAAAAACCAATATAAGATCGCTTAAGGGTGGGCGTCCCTCCTTAGAGGCACCAATAATTATTAGAACCAAAACAAGTTTACAAGTACACAAAATATCAACAGTAATCCACAGTTAATAAAAATAACACTCCATCACGTTCACACCATCAAAGTTTACCAAGTCACTGCCGGAATCCACACGGCACCAATTTAAAGAGTTTCAATAATAACACACCATCAAAGTTTAACATGTCACTCAGCCGGAATCCACACGGCATCAAATAAAGAATTTCAATAATAACACACCATCAAAGTTCAACATGTTAATAACCGTTTAGTCCCTGCAGCTCTCCAGTCCCCGGTTTCTTTTAGTCCACTTTAATCCTTTCTTCTACAGTTCAATAAATGATAAAAGAGTGTTTTTACCATACCGATAAGTTACTGTCAGGCGGGGTAGAACAATATACAGCTGGGATAAAACTAAGAGGGAAACCATCCCTCCTCCGGCGGTTAGTTTCAGCTGACCAGGCACCCTCCCTGGTGGTGGTCGGTACGTCTGCGTAAGGAAGGGCAGGGTAGCCCCCTCCTTAATCTGAGTCCACTGCTCCTGCTCGCCTACGTCGGTGTGCAGTTTCTTGGCCCCCAAGAAGTTGCACGGCCGGTTGCTCACACCACAGAGCTCCCACGGCGATGATAAGGAGTAAAGAACACGATGTACATCCACAGTAGTACATCTGCTCTAGTACATCTCCCGTAATACAGCCACTGTATCACATCCACAGAGATGGTACCACCACAAAGTAGATCCCCCGTAATACATACATATTATTACATCCACAGAGATAGTACAACCACAAAGTACTTCTCCCGTAACACATACATATTATTACGTCCACAGAGATCGTCAAGTCGGTGAATTAAAACCACAAATCCACCAAATTATTCTCAGCCCCCCCCCTTGACCACTCATGGTCGAGCTTAAATATATCCACCCCAGTCCCTCTAGACCAGGTGTCAGCACTGCCGGGCCCGCACGTGGTCTTCGCTGAATTGCGTCGCAAGCATTTTCTAAAAACAAACTGTCAACACCGGATGTCAACCTTCCCCCATCCCCTCTTGCCCCCTCTACTACGCAGTTGTCCGTTACAAGTTAACACAAACCAATATTTAGTCTTTACTAACACTTTGGATGTAACTTTATTGCAGCTCATTCTATTCATTCGTTTTAAGAAAATGTTCCCCGTTTGATTCCTAAAAATGTTAATATGTTAATAAACTTCATTAGTCCAGAAAAGGAATAGTTCTGTGTGAATATGACATAACTCCTGATGAAACATATAAGGTCCTCCTAGAATCTATGAACGAGATTACATCCATCAAAATGCAGGTCCTAAATGAAGTGTATCTCTCTATTGTTCGTCCTTCATCACTATATGACTCACAATGAAATTGTGCTTGGGGATTTTTTTTAACCAGGTTCGCTTTTTGTTTTTTTTTTTGCACTTAAAAATTCTCTTCTCTGTTCATCTTTGTGTCTTTTCGGACGTATTTTAGGATGCACGAAAATAAGTCAAGCTTTTTGCATTTGTCTATATTTGTAGTATAAGTCAATGTTATGTATATATAAATCAACAAATTTTGCGATTAATATTTTTATTGTCGAAAAAAGTCGCAATAGTCTAAACACTATGAAAGTTTCAAACGATAGAAATCACGAAGTTTCAGTCCTCCTTATCGTGTTTGCCAGGTGGTGAGACAAGTGGAAGCGGACGTCGATGGACCAGAGATAAAGTAAAGGGTGTGTACCAGTGGTCTGTCCATACATGGTCCACAGTACTGAGGGTTAACAAGTGTATATTTTGTTTTTCTTAGTCCAACTTGTCCTCTGCCTGACCCCAAAACACTTGATCAGACTCCCATCACTGTCATCTCTCAATATTAGTTTCTTGTGCACATTGCTTTTGCTACAGGATAATGTTAGTGTTTAATAAATATATCGCTATGTGTAGTGAATCTAGGCCGGATTAAGTTAAGGTTTGAACCTCTGTTCACAGACCCACTTTTTAACTAGCTTTATTTACTTTTAAGTACACACAGCAACAGATTCGGTAATTTGTATCAACATGCCGGCTTTTTCTATTCTATCTCTGTTTTTGTTATTCTAATACTTAAATAAGTCAAGTTGAAATAATTGGTGTAAATATAGTGTTCTTGTTAAAAGGGCCTCTTGAGGATACAACTTACAATCACATGACCTACAGTTCTGAAAAGACCGCGTAAATGGATGGAGATGTTTGCGATCTTGATAAAAGCCTCACACTAGGGGCTGAAGCCAACATCCATCGACAAAGGAAAGTGAGACAGGCCGGATGTATCTGTGTTGATCTTCATATCTTCGCTGCCTGAAGTGGAGCTAGGATGCAGCTTAAAGATAGAAAGTCTGATTTCTTCAACTTCAAATTCAAGTGGAATAGTGTCTGCACTTTTGCTTTTTTGTTTTGCTTGGAGTACTCCTGCTAAGAATACATAAGAAAGGTCAAAACTTCGACTGTGTGTAGATTTATCTCGAGCTTCTCTTTATGTGTGTGTGTGTGCGGGTTCATGTGTGTAAGTGTTTGTAAGCCTACTTTCAACATGAGTATGTAATATTTATTTATCAAGCGCTCTAAGGAACTCTTTGGAAAAGGTACTATACAAATTCTCACTATTATTATTATTGATAATAATGAGGAGGATAACGTCAAGGTTAGCGATGAGAGTGGGAGTGACTTTACCCATTGACATGAGAGACAAAGAAACTCACTTTCATACCAGGACTCTTGGAGCTTGATTAAGATAAGCGCTGGCTTTCGGAAAGTAACACTCATCAGCACTTAACAACTAGAGAAGACCTAGAGATGAAAATACAGATGTTGCATGAAGATGTAGTGAAGTGTGTTTTAGTCCTAAATTCTAGTGGAAAGGAAAAAGATGTTTGTTAGTGTGTCTGCGTGCGCACGCGTGAGTTTCTTTCTCATATGTTTAGGGTTCTTGTTGTCTAGAGTGTTATTTTATTGCATCCCTTAGACAAAAAAATCCATTGCACACATTTATACTAAACTAAGCAGATACAGACGCTGTTGATATTGATATCATGTGGATATTTGATAAACGACCCTACAGGTCAATCTCTTTGTAAGAAATCGCTACCATGTACTGTTATGACCTCTCCTCACGTCTTCATTGTGGTTCCTCATTTTGTCGTGGTCTCTCACCGCGTCTCTCCCTGACTGTTGGCTTACTTGTAGTCTTCCGTGTGCAGTATATTAATATTTTTGATGTTAATATATTGTTGTTTTTGAAATGGTCTCCTGAGAACACAACTTTCAATCACACAACCTAGAGTTCTAAGAAGACCGCGGAAGTTGAGATGTCTGCGATCTTGATAAAAGCATCACTCTAGGGGCTGAAGCCAACATCCATCAACACTTGTAAAAGAATGTTAGATAGGCCGGATGCGGTGTCCGGTCACTTAATCCCCAGACACTTCATCCCCGACACTTCATCCCCGACACTTCATCCCCGAGACATTTAATCCCCAGACACTTCATCCCAGACACTTCATCCCCGACACTTCATCCCCGACACTTCATCCCC
>SRHC01002289.1:144667-172089 GCA_004794325.1 Pomacea maculata
GAAACCTCATGAGAATCAACAATGCTAATAGGCGATGCATCTGCCGCCTGCTTAGTCATCACCGCGTAAAGTCGTTGATATGCAATTAACTTGCAAAGGGTGGGACCGCCTGCCATCTCTACGCCTGTGACACTGCACAAGCTGCAAATGCTGCAAATTGATTGGCTGGACTAATAGGCGACTGAAAAGCAGAGGGAGAATAATTAGCCTGACTTATAATCAGACAGCGGCTTACTTTACAGTTGCAGTAAGAGGTTCTCTTTGGTAAACCTGTATTAGGAGCGGCTCAGCATCGCTAAGATCATCATTTGCGACGAGGACGATATTGACTGGATGAAATGTCATTCAGAAGGAGGAGATTACCGTGGATGTCCTCAGCGACGTCGCGGCAGGCGGGGAGGGGGACTACTATGACTCTGTGGGCGATATTGTTCTACAGTGCTGTGTCTCTGATGGCGATGGTATCGGCTCTTTCGTGTGCTCCGTGTTCCAAGGTAAAGTGTCCGCTGCTGAGGCACCGTTGCCCAGCGAAAGACTTGACGTCTCACGTATGCGGATGCTGCACCCGGTGTGCACAACAGTTAAACGAAAACTGTGGTGGACCATTTGGACTCTATGGCATTTGTTCCAGTCACCTCGAGTGTGAAATCCCTTTTCGGAGTCACGACATTCCCCACCAGCTCAAAGGCGTGTGCAAGGGTAAGTACAATCCCCTCCAAAATTCTGTAAAGTAAGTTTGGAGGTTTAGGAAGAGTATAGGAATCAGGTCCATGCCTATATAAATGAGGCTTTCTGAAGACTACACACAATGTCGCCTCTTAATTATATTTATTAGCCTGCTGACTAATGTTAGTTTTGTATATTTGCTAAGGGAGATGTTAAGTTGTGTGTCAACCAGTTTTTGGTAGAGTATTCATAAGTAAATAATAAACTAATACCTTATTCCCTACACTTATCTTCACCTACCTGCCAGCTAGCCAAGCTCTTCGTCTGATGACCGCATACATTCCTGTCACCAAAATAAACATATGGTCATAGTGTTTTAGTTACATTGCAGCGAAGCAATTAAACTCTCTCCCATTCCATATCTACCACCTACACATCATTGACTCTGACTAAACGTGCTCTGAAGAGACAGCTCTACCTTGAGCATTACTTCTATAAGTTATCTACAGAATGCTAGTCCTTTTTTACCCCCATCCCGTTCTTTATTTATTGTTATTTTTCTACTCGTCTTTCTCGACAAAATCATAACACTCTTACCTATTGTCACCTAAATCCTTGCGTTTTTGAAGTTTGTCATTTATTAGTCGTCATTACTGTTGTTCATTATTGTGTTCCATTCTTTTCTACCCATGTCTCGTTCTGGTCTCGAGAGCTAAGAGCCCGCTTCTTGCTCCCTTACTTTTGTTTTATAAATACCTTCCTCGTTCATTGTGCAATTATTTACTGGTCATATTCAAGACAAACACAACAAACTAAGCTGCATGTGTGTTCTATTTGACTTGATCAATGACACAAAACCAGCAGCCTGTGAAGAAGTCATCAATCAACGACAGTTTCTAGACATTAGACATTTTATTCATTCACCCTTAATTTTATGGAAAAGTTGACGCTACAAAAACAGTTTGCTCATTTATGTGTAATAATGATACTACGGATGGAAAAGAAGTCAAATTACCTACCGACCCTTTCTAACAATGCTATCACATCATTTTATGATTGAATACGTTTTCTTAGTACTTGTGTCTGGGAAGCGGAAGAAATTAAATTTAAACAAATAAAATCAAATTTTTTCTTTACTTTTAATGTCATCTCCGATATCTCGACTTCTATATTTCGTACAGTTTCCTTGTAATCTTGGTATATAGCAAAACCGTTTTGTCAAATATATACTACCTTTTATTAAAACCAGTTGAGGGGAGATTTAAAAATTTTCCTGTTGTTTTCAAGCCCATTACAGTCCCAGGTTAGTAAGTAAATCTTTCATTTCAATAACACAGATTTTGTACTTTCACCAGTAGTTTTGCGATCTTGTCTGTCATTCTGACAATATAGACATCTACATTTGCATAATACCTGCGCTTAGCTATTTAAATAAAGGATTGCAAGGATTGGATATGTCCATATAAAGTCAGAGAATAAATCACCAGGCATAATAGGACATGGGGTGTGTTTATGTTCAAAAGACGCTAGAGACAGGATTAAGTTTTTACGAACATACAAAACTGCAATTAAAAGATAACTGTTAAGACAACACCCATAAACCTTTTGGCACGTGTTTGAAGACTGAAGTATTTCTTTTTTAAACAGAAAAGGCTACAGGAAATGACGAAAATGGTGCAAAAGAGCAGGTGGATAAGCCTAATTGTCACAATGTCAGCGAATTAACAATTTCACACAATGACAAGAGGGAAATATGTCAAGATTTAAAAGGTAAGATGGCGCTAGATGACCAGCAATTATGGCTTTTAAACAACGATGACCTCATTCAAAAAGTTTTAATATTCACCCTACAGCGAAAGCAACGTCTATTAGAAATGTAATCACTAGGATGAGACTGTAGACATCACCCACGGTGAAACCTCGTTTTAATACTTAAAGACGACAAAGCGGCAATAAATTGTCCTGAAAGCTGAGCAGTCGAGGGACATGGTTCTTATCTGTCGATATATGACAAAATTACGATTGAGGAGAATATTTAATGTTAACTAAGGAGACCTTGAGAGAGGAGTAATGCAATACATAAGAGAAACTTGCACTAGTTACCAGGTAAAAAAGGTTACGTGAACACCTTAACAAACAGGTCAGTACAACACTTTGGTCATCATAAAAAAGAAAAGCCATCTTTACACATAAACCAAAACTATACTAAACAGACGAAACGCATCTTTTAAAACCTGTGAAAGTAAAGTGAGGGATAGATATCAACGTTTTCTAACGCAGTTATTCTGATAAACCATCAGTCTTGCGAGATGAGGTAAAGAAAGCGGCCGTCCAAGGGAAAGAAATCTTTTGCCAATACTAACACCTTAGATGAGCAAAAAAAGAAGATAAAACAACGACTTTGACGTGCCAATACATCTAGAAAGATAAAGAGTGACCCAGTGAGTGGCTGAAATGACTTCTCATACCACTTTCAAAGTAAGAAAAGAGTCTTAATCAGCCTAGTAAAAAAAGTTATTAAAACAACCCAAATCACATTAACCCTAATGCTGAGAGGTAACTAACGCACGTGTACTCCTATCATCCAGGAGCACACAGTAGAAGTTATAATAAAAAGTGTTGTCCTCAGAGAAAATAAAAAAAAAAACCCAACCGTATTCATATTTTTCACTACAGCTTCGTTTCTACTAATAAAAATTAAATATAACCGTGCACTAGATGTTGTGACAAACAGATCAACATTGAAAGAACCTTACTTCAGCAGCTAAAGCTCTCCATAAAAGTTAGAATCATGCATAATATTGGATAACCAAATAAAAGCGTTCTTGTACAAAAAGTAGGTGAATGATATAATTCTGGATTTTGTTTGTTGATTCTCTTATATAATCACATTGACAGCTAAGCACATGAGCGCACGTCTGGTAGGGGGAAAGCTGGAGGAGGGACTTTTAGAAGTTTTCTTCAATGGGAACTGGGGAACAGTGTGTGTCGAAGGCTTTGGACGCCAAGAGGCTCAAGTAGCTTGCAGGATGCTTGGTTTTAATAGGTTTGTATTGCATTTCTTCTTTTTAATAATAATAATAATAATAATAATAATAATAGTTCAACCACAACCTTAACAGTATTTATCAGTTTAAATTTTTAATATCTTCTTTAAAATTGATATGTGTAATACAAATGTTTAGATGAAAATACGAACCCTAAATAATAATAAAAATATCCAACGAATATTAAAGTAACATTTAGTGATATTTCCTTGCACAGATTTATAAAGAATTAAAAATAAACTTCTGATGCACATTTGTTTATTCATGACGAATATCTACTATTCTAACTTGTGTATAAACAGCATCGGAGCAGCAGCCGTCAGATCAGAGAAATACGGACGAAGGTCCGGAATACATCTACTTCCCTACGTGATTTGTGAAGGAACAGAAGATAACCTCGCTGAGTGCGACATAAACTTTGACTTTATGCTCACTTGCTCTAATAATATCCCTTTTCAGTCTGCAGCAGGTGTTGTTTGCAACATCGGTAAGCTAAAGCGTTTTTCTCTTAAAAAGAAATTTGTTTTGTTATTATTATGGTCGAAAATGTTTGTGTGTATATATATATAATACATATAGATATACATATTTAGAAAAAAATCTGCAATCCAGTAGACTAAGAAACGCACTGGAAGTAGAGACATAAAAAAGCTTTAAAGACCAATCCTAATAGCCTTTCAGTTTTTTTTCAGATAACATTAGCTATAAGAGATATAAACCTAACCTTGTTTTTAAAGATGCTAATTTCTTGCCTTCTCCAGAATAATGAAATAGTAAGATAGTTTTAAATACAATTATAAAACTGCTCTAAGCATCTGTCAATGCGCATTTTGCTATTATCAATTACTATTGTAATTACGTGTCATGATTTTACCTAGCGTTTTGTATAGCTGCTCCATTAATATGTACAAGTACAAAAGTACCATAACAGTTAGCAAGTGAGCTGCTGCTTAGTAGACACCAAGTAAGACTTTATAAGACAGTCTTTACCCCTTGCGTTATTAATTTATTTTAGTATTAGTTTTGGGGATAAATAAAAAAAAACCGCTGGTTATCACATTCATAAATGTTTTAAATAACAATAACTGTTTAAGAAAAACTTATTTAAGAGTTAAGGAACTGGATGATCATACAAAGTAAGAAAAGTGCTGAGTATCTTATATATATATAACCCAGGGCTTCTGCTAAAGCTAAATTCTTTGGGGTCCCAGGGACCCCTTCTTCAGATTTTTAAGGGGTCCCTGTTCTTTGCCCAACTTTGAAGGGGACCCCCATCCACGAAAATTGAAGGGGTCCTCCGAACTTTTAATTCGTACAGTACGCAATTTTTTGCGTAAGCAGAAGCCCTGTCAAACATTACACAAAATTTAGTGGTCAAAACGAGTACTCAAGTATTTTCCCATTTCTACTTAAAGAAATATCATTACCGAACATCAGTATAATAATGATTAAAATGATAAATATGCATGCGAGGAAATAGATCAATGCTGCTATTTTTATTGGGAAGTACTTTTAATAAAGCGATACGAAAGTAACGGTGATAAAACAAATGATAAGCCCTGTAAAATAATAAATTTAAATCATGATAATGACAAATCTAAGTTTGAAATATTACTACTTGTTGTGACAGACAGTACCCGGCTGTATTTAACGGGCACACGTCGGACCACACCTGTCGTGGGTCAGGTAGAAATAGAGGCCGCAGGTAAAAGGCGTACACTGTGTGTCAACGACGACAAAATTGCTAAAGTTGTCTGCAATCACCTGGGTCTTCCTGCGTAAGATAATGCATTCCTTGTTCAACATCTCTATATCAATGATTGTTTTAAGACCAACCCACTAACCTTAGTAGATTGTGATGATAAAAAGCAAACCACACACACAAATATACACACGCAACCTTGCTATGTGTAATAGTTGCATGGTTGTTAACTGTATCACATATCATCCACGTACGTGTTAACGATGCTATTTTCTGACTGACATCCATTACTTATTTATGTGTGTAGATTTCTGGCTTTGTGAGCATATTTCTCCTTTCACTATTTGTTAGTTGCTAGTTTAATGTCCATATAAATAATTTGTTTGTGGTATAAACATACACCTGACCTGAGAATTATTTTTATAGTGTATTTCATTGTTAACAGACAGATATATAAAGAGAGATTCCAATATGCTTAATATCCTAGTATTTTCTATGATAAGATGCCTCTTTTTCTGTGCAATGGTGTTCAGACGAGTCGCAGCACATACGGAGGGATGGTCGTTTGGAGGAAGACCCAACCCTTTACTGACGGTTTCCTTTTATTGTAATGGAGACGAGAAAAACATTTTTGACTGCAATCAGACTGTTGGAAATGACTGCAGTGAAAAGCCATTCGGTGTCGTTTGCAGTGATTGTAAGACTGCTTCTGATTTTCTAGTTCCTAATGTATAAAGTGGTTTAACCAAACTCCCGTACTGAAGACGAATGATAAGAAAATCCCTTTTAAGTTTAAAGAACGCATACAAAAGCTGCAAAAAATCATCATCATCATCCATCAATTATCCATTACTCATCAATCATCATCAACCATCATCCATCATCGTCACCTGCAGTGTGCACATCCACAAAAGCTTAGTGTTATGCAGTTTACCTGCACATGTATAAATGGTATAGTATTTCTTAAATGTTTACTTATTTTGCGCACACACACGCAGAATTTTCTGTTAAGCATGTTCAGTTGTGTTGCTTGTAGATGCTGTTAGTTGGGCGCAATGTGAGGTTTTTCAGTTCACTACCTTTTCCTTTTAGTCGCAGATGTAAAGAATAGTTTTTATGACACTCTGTCTTAAAGAAAAAAACACTAACAGAGACAAAGTGGACTAAACAGCTCATTTCGAGGCTTAGATGGCTAAAGAAAACTATTGTCTACAATACTTCAGAAGTTGCTGTTGTCATGAAAGTGAACTGTAAAGTTAGTCACCTGTCCTTTTAATCGCGATAGAGTGCGCTGTACAATTGTATACTTACACTGGATCCAGATTTTATGAAGGCGTTTATTACCTCTTCTCACTCTATGTATTACTTATTCCACAGCTGGAGCACCTGGGGTAAAGTAGGTTGCGTCATACGGGTGTGAAACTAGGTTATGTATACACCATATGACTAGGAACACAGTTTTGTCTCGTCCTGTTTGCTTTCGTTAAAAAAGGCGACCAGGCAACCAAAGTTTTGCTTTGTGTTTAAGGATTAATGATACTGGTGTAATACTGCAACATTCGATAATAAGATTCCAAAAATGATGTACAGTAAATATTGGGTAAAATGTTGGACTTGGTTTGTTTCAGCCTCCTCTCTCTTCCTAGTGGCTGATAATGTGTATCCCTTGATAGAAGGTCGAAGGGTAGTTCTGCAGTGCGCCACCCGAGATGCACGCAAGAAAGCAGTCAATGTAACATGGCCAGAGACTGCAGGAGGTCGTCCTGAGAAAGAGTTTCTGTCATTCGACAAACTGACCATGACACACAACGGACGCCTTGTAAGATGTGTTTCCAGTGATGGAAACCAGCTGCTTGAGTCTAGTGAGATACTGAAGCTGCAAGTGTACTGTGAGTATACTGGTCTGCCTACTGAACTCAAGCAATTGACTTTTATGTCTTCCAAATAAAAGGTCGGCAATTGTTTATGTAAAGAAATATTCATCTGAAAAGAAAGTTAAGGATTTTATGCGTGCTTACTTAAACCAGAAACACAAAAGCTACATTCTTTATCCAAATTGTCTATTCCAACTCTATAATTGTTAGGCTGTAAACTCGTGGTAATCATTATTTTAAAAATGGGAGAATAAACATTAAATATCATGTATTAATAAAAGAATAAATGTAATTTTAATCTTGGCAGGTCCTAAAGTTTTATTTGAGTGAAACATTTTTTTAAAAATTTACACTACCAAACATTATTTTACATTGCAGACTATCCTCATATAACGATAACACTTAGAGATAAAGAGAGAAAGCCAGTAGATGTCTTGTCAAACCTGCTCACAACGATTCAAGGTCGCAGTGTAATACTTTGGTGTGAAGCTGACAGCAACCCTTCTTCTGCTTCCATCACGTGGTCTGGAAGAGTGAACAGTACTACTAGAGAGCTACAAATAATATCCGCTAACAAGACGAGACACAATGGTGTCTACACCTGCACCGCGGTCACTAAGTCAGTTGATGATGACCAGCGACTACCACTGGTGTCAACCTACCAGCTTACTGTTCAAGGTTTAGTTTGTTGTGCACTTCCTTTATTGACTATTTCCTGTAAACCTAAATAAACTTGCTTTACTTTTTCACATACTTTTTCAAACACAAACACGGTTTTCTTCATGTTTAACCCCATCAAATGAGTAAACGATAGGGTTTACCGGTGCGCATTTTGTATCAGTTTATCGTCGACACAGTCACCCCTCTGTCTGTAAAGTGATGGAGAGTACTTTTATTTTAAATGTCTCAAAATGCAGCCAAAGCAGGTAAGTGGAATTATCTTTGAAATATGTTTAAAAAATAAAATGATTATATGCCATATTCTTCTTAATTAAAAACAACTCGATCAAGCTTTTGTTATGAAATGCAGTTTTACAAGCTATATACCGTCGTCTAGGTCGTCACAACATAGACTGTTTCCAATCGAGTAGAACAAGTTTAAACATATTTAAACCTGTAATACTCTTAACACGATGTTTGGTACAGGTAGACCCATTTACAGTGTTCAATAAGTTTCTCCATATTTTATAGAGAATATAGCAATGTTGTGCGGTATCAAGACCAGTTACAAAGACTAACAGGTAAGAAACTGACATTGGTAATAAGGATTAAAAAGTTCTATGTTTTAGATATATATATATATCAGTTCATATATTTTTAGTTTATTTTCCCATTTTATTCTTGTGTCTGGAAATGTAAAGATTGTAACCATTTTTGTAAAGGTTAGAGTTGTGATTTAATGTGCTTCCATACCTACATGTTTTGTGTATGGTCAGTAAGATGTATGTCCTTAACTGTCACCATAATTTCTCCAAATTCCCTGTTGAAGGTCAGTTGTCAAACGATATCCAAAGCAAAAAGCGTTGTTCGTGAAACCTTATAAAATGTATTCTACATCAGACAAGCAAAAGCTACAAAGACGGAGTAGAAAATGATTTTTATTGAGTTTTTTAAAATTGATATAAGCAAAAGAGTCGTTAAGTCCAGGACAAGCAGACAACATTCACTATCTTAAAGAGGGTTTTTCTATATTCTAGCTAAAGACCCGGTCGGTTTACAAAAACCTTCAACCACAATGACTGAAATCCTACGACCAGGAGTTCAATGGCGTCTGAAAATATGACTTCTCTTCTTCAACCTGCTGGTGTTTTCTTTTTATTTGCACCTTCCTAACAGAAAGTTGAGAAGTCTGTGAAAGTTTATAAGTTAACATTTAGTAACGGAAGATCAGGTACCAATTAGCAGAGGGATGGTTCATCTACACCAACTAGTTATTATGATTGTTATTGTTATCGCTGTTCTCAGTCCGCTATTTAACAACGTTGTCGCCTGATACCCTTTTCTTCAGTATTCTGCTTTTGTTTATGGATAAGATCTATCGTTGCTTTGATAATCACTTTTTTATATTGCCAGTTAAGTAACTTGATTCTCAATTATACAAGTTTTCTGAAGACTAATACTTTTGTTGACGTTTGCTTGCAGTTATCTCCCTTCGCCTCTCAGACCTTCGACTTTAAAAAAGGTAGATAGCCTGCTTCTTCTTTGCTTTATTTCAATGTAACTGTTTTGTGGATATTATACAACTCAATAAATTTGCCTGCTGGCCGGGATATTTCGCTCTACAAACAAACGCTCTTGTTATTTTACAAAAGTTCCCGCCCTATCCACTGGGGACGATTAGGAACAAGAAGTTATTTTACAAAAAGGTGGTTGTGATCCATGCACTAATTGCTGTATAAAATATAATGTAAATGTATTTAATTGAGTTTTGACACCCATCAATTACTGCTTATATTTTGTTAATTGCAGTAACATGTAGTTTGCTTTACGTACAAAAGATTATTTTTTTAAAAATCAATCTCACAGAAAAGTATGATTAAATCATTACAGTTAAATACTAACTCTTACTTTTTTTTTACTGTTTTCACTTCTTTAACTTCATGAGCTCCTCTGTAAGCTTCAGTGATGTAGACATTGTATATTTAACCATTCCAAACTAAACTTACACCACTTTTATGTTTGAAAATGAATTATTTTGAAATAACTGTAATTGTCATTGTTTCAACTGAAAGTGCGTTTTAGCACAGTACAGTTTTGTGTTGAAAGTATGACATATTTTTTATGTATATGATGTATATAACACGAAATCGTAGACACATCACAAGTGCAGATGTTTACTCATGAAAATAAATGTCCTAAATGACGATTTTTTTCTTCATGTCACCCGAAAGCGCCACGAGTAAGAGTAAGTCTTATGAAGGTTTCACCACGGTGGTGGAGTGTCAAGCAAATAAAGAATTACCCAAACATTATTCTCTTTTAAAAAATATAAATAAGAACAACTAATGAGATTATTAAAAGATTTTGTGATTAGTACAACTCTTTCACAATTCTTATCTGTATTTCTACCTGACATATCTTACCGCTCTTGTTGAGAATAGTTGTAGAAGAAAAAAAAACGAAATAAACGATAGTGACTAAACAAATAACGCAGAAGAAAGGTCAAGATAGATGAACAAATAAAACAACGAGATAAATAGAGAGAGAAATCGATTTCTCTATTCAGCAAGGCCGTAAACCCCTGTTAAAGAGCATGTCATATATTTTCGCATTATATATATTCGCAAACCATTATGTCAGGTAAAGGATATAGTACCGTGTATAATGCATCAACCAATGAACAAAAATTTTAATTTCCTCAATTTTCTTAGAATGCAAAATCACTGTCCTTATTCTTCTTCTGTCCTTTTTTCATTTTCTTTCCTTTCTTCCTTTTTTTCTCTTTTTCTCCTCTATTTTTTGTCATGTTAACGCGCAATAGGGTGGCCTGATTACAAGTGGTATAACTGCATGCATCCAAATGAAATAAAGACAACACTAACAAACAAAAACTAAAAAAAAACACACAACAAACAAAATAAAATACCAAAGACAAACTTAAACATCAGTAGGTAGAAATAAATACTGCTCGTAAAGTTAAGTAACTTGCAATACTTTGGAGACTCACTTTCTGAAGGTTGCAGCCACACGACAGATATGCTCATCGGGATGTAAGAATTGTCACAGCAGTAATCGCAAGACAACTGCAAAGCATACCTATCCAATTTTCTACCAAATACAAACTGCATTCTACTTGTAGTTCTTAGCTTGCTGTGCGTTTAATAGATATAAACAGCTTGCTGATGAGAAGATGAGAGCAGAGATATTTAAAAATCTGTAACCGCTATTACAGTGAACGCAAAAGCAAATTTTGTATGTAGCACGGTCAGAGCATCTTTCAGGTATTACAACCGCTTGCTGCAACTGTGAAGCTGCGGAACCTGGTCTGCTTGGAGTTGCCTCTCTTTTCGTTGTGGGTGTCCTTGCTCATCCTCTGATGCGAAACCGAGTCTGGAAAGCTTGCAGATATTAAAACTCTTTAACACAGTGGCCTTGTTAAGGCAAGCATGTCCGTGCTACTGGTCAAGATGAAAAAATTGTCGAAACAAATTTAAACTAAAAAATATGTTTTGTACATTTTTTTAGAAAACACGAAAATGCAATGGAAGGAAAAGGCTTGGAAAGATTTGAAAAAAGCGAGAAATAACGAGAGCTAAGGCCTTTGTTGATACCACCGCCATGACATTTCGTTGGGTCGAGAGCACATGGATAGAAGTGGCAGCTGACACACCTTCCAACTTATGCTTTTTTTAGTTCTGATCCAAATTATAAATCCTCGCACGGGACCAAAGATGACATGTGCACCCAGTGACACTCTGCAGTGTACTGTGAGCGCTTGTATACAAGTTTACTTTCGTAAAATGTCATAGCTGAAGACAATGTTCACGACCGTAACATCACAGTAAGTTGGTGATAAATAAAAGTTTCACAAACATTCATTCAACAAACCGCAAATTAGTGCTTTGTAGTATTTATCACTGATACAAATGAAAACAAGATAGTGATGTTTTCTGATGTTTTGATTGATTACTTTTACAAAAGGCAAATCTCCAGAGAAAGAAAGAAAACTCAAACACGTTAAAATCAAAACTTAAAAAAAAGCATAAAAGATGTAAACAGATTTCACGAAAATGCAAGAATTAAACAATTTTCTTTATATATATATATACTTTTCAAAACACACATACGAATTACAAGCAAATAACATTCATACATGTTAATTTGTACACACGAGCTCCCGATGACAGACACGCTTCAAATCCGTCCTATTACAGTTGGACACGTGACCGTTAGAAAACTGGACTACAGACGTGTGTAGGTGGACTGCTGTCTGTCAGCCGAGACCAACGCTTAGCCTCTTGCGAAAATCTCCGCTGTCAGTCTCGGCGAGCCTAAACAATGAATGCAGCTAAACCGGAAGCTTTTTTGCACACTACTCTCGTTCTAGTAGTTAACTAAAGAAAATTGTCTGCTTAAAAGTTCGTGACTGGAGTCTTTGTTGCTACTTCCTAGTCGATGTGCGAGAAGCGGAAACACTGCATTCTCCGTCGAGTGTCTTGAAAGTCTGTAACGCTATTAGTTGCGAGACAAATCATCGCCATGCACGGGGTATTTTTCTCTTACTTCATCGCTGCTCTCCTGATGCCGGACGTGGGTAAGAAAGCACTGATATTACACACTAGTCAGCTGTACATGATATCAGGTGTGTCACATTTCGTGTTAGCGTTCAAGTGCCGTTGTCTTTCAATAGACAAAGAAGCGTTACCCTGAGATTTGCTTCCGGTTGTTGGGCGACAATCTAAGGTACAGCTTTACCTCTCTTGTTGGCGACCAAAGTAGTTCGTCATTACACTACAGATGGCCTTTATTCTGTTATCTTGACAATTGATGTAGTTCTTTTTATTTGATTAATTATTTACATGAGAGTGAGTGCTTGTGTATAGGTAAGTGTGTGCAGGATTAAGTTTCTTTCTTAACGGTTTATTTTTCTGTCTAGAGTGTTATTTCAATGACAAGTGGAGCTTTGCACGACTAGTTGACGGTACATCAGAGGCTGGACGTCTTGAATTATCGTACGGTCGTTTTTGGCTCACAGTGTGTCCAACAAACTTTGGACGCAAGGAGGCACAGATGGTTTGTAAGACGCTCGGATTCAACAGGTACTCAATATCTCGGACCTTAGAGTGTATTTATAGCATTAAAACGCTAATGAAAATGTGTGATTATATTTTGTTCTTTAATCTGATGTCCCACAAGGCTCTTTTCTTACTCTTATCTATGACATATGTACGAACGGTTGATCTGCTCACTTGCTGATAGGCAACTTGTTTTAAACCAGTGTTTTGTGGAGATTTTGAGCTACATTTTGATTTACTCTAATCTTCATATGAACTTCAGTGATATATTGTGAAGGTAATGTTGGTAACATCTTAGCTAGTAGATGCAAAGCGAGAGTAAGTTGTTTTCCCCAGGGCTAAACTAGAACTTAAGGAAAAGCTGCCAGACCCCTTGGGCACTGTGTATTTATCTATGAGTACATGGGCCACCGCTATCTAACAATAGTTCTAGGGGTAGAACAACATCTGCTGGGTCTAAACATCGTTTACAAATTTTGGAAACAAGAAACCTGTCCTCGAGAACCCCTTGTTACCCGAAGGCAACGACTTGAAAGAAGTTTATTACAAGAAGATCCTCCTTTGCAATTTTTTGCCCTTTAGAAACATCAGTTCATTTTTCTTCTAAATTAATTTACGTTCGAAGATTTAAAATTCGGTCTCTCTATCAATTTCTTAAAATACAAATAATGCGTAATTAGTTTACTTCCCTGATTTTTTATTTTTATTACTTTATATGTATATTTCACTCTCTTTTCACTTCATCCGAATTAGCTTTCGACGATGATGTTTAAATGTATTGCTCCTATAGAATGCGTCTAGGACAATTAAAGTACAAGAGGACTTAAGAATAAAGGCAAACGTTTAGAAAAGAAGATAATGTTTTCATTACACTTCTATATTTCTTAAGGTTTTATTCATTTTAGAAATCTCGCGCCTAGAGCTCCGAACACCACCACTCTACTTTGTTATCTACACTGGCTTCCCATCTGTTCTGGCATCCAGTACAAACTGTCCGTGCTGTATTTTAATTCCTTCGCTGGCACCTGCCCTGATTATTTCTCTGAACTGCTCTTCTCTTACATCTCAGCTAGATATCTCTGCTCGTCTGATGATCGTCTCCTTACTCTTCCTTCAGCCAAAACATGAGCATATGGCCACAGGAGTTCTAGCTATTGTGCATCAAAACAATACACTGCTCACCCTTACCATATCTGCCACCTACCCACTATTAAATCCTACGTGCACTGAAAACACACATCTTCCGTGAACATTACTCCTAACAACCTTTCCCATAATGCTAGTCCTTTTTCACACTTTTTCCTTTTTCTCTTCATTGCTAATTGTCTATTAGTCTTTTTAAAATTACAATACTTTCAGTCCTTCGTACTTGGTTATTACAAACAATAAATGTGTTGATGATATTGTGATTTGTGCGATTTCTTTCAGAACTGAAGCAGTAGTATCCATAAGTTCAGTGATTTATGGATTAAGATCAGAATCAGAATCAAATTCAGATTGGATTTACTCGCCTTCTACATCCAGACTTCACATGTCATGTAAAGGAACGGAAGTCAGTCTGGATCAATGTTCTGTATCGTATGTTTATGATTGCAAGGAGGAGGTTGTTGTTATCTGCAACACCAGTAAGGTTCCTTGCTTACATATTGTTTTCTTATCATAGATGTCATAGTCAAGTTTACATATTTTAGATATATTACTCTTATGTATAGATTGCAGATTCATAGGGTGAAAACTGTAATTTTTTTAAAGAAATGAAACCATGATCTTCTGATTTTAATTAATAAGACATAAAACAGATAAAAAAGGTTAATGCAAAGACACACAAAGGGGCAGGTTATTCTTACATTTATATTTACAGCCTAACATGAATACGCGGCACATTTGAATAGGAGTTTCCTTCCAGGACACGTTGTTAATATTTAGCTACTGTTCTATGAAAATCTGCTTTATTTAACGATTGTTATTGCTTTGTGTTAGAAACAAACATGGAGAAATAAAGGTTAAAAGTCCTTTTAAGATAAGCCTGAATCTGGACTTAGAGCTTGCTTTGTCATCTTTATATAATCAACATCAAACAGTTCTTTTTAAAATGTATTTTAACAATAACCACAAAGCATTAAAAGGATACAACTTGCTAAAACTCCGTACTATGCATGTTTAAATATATATTGGAGTAAAGAAGTAACGAAGTAAAAATAACTTTCTAAAATACGATTTAAGAAGAACATTAAAATAAAATATGTTTGGTCTAATGACTGATTTTGTTTTTGTCTTGCCTCACTTAAAATTCATTGTTATTGTACCGAATTCTCTTGCACTTTTTTGAACTGTATCAGAACTTCGCTTACAAGGAACCCGTCGCACCAGACAAGATATGGGTGTTGTTGAAGTCTCCATCAGAAGTGAGTGGCAAGCTGCTTGTGTCTCTAACAACAAGATGGCCAAAGTAGTCTGTAGACAACTGGGACTGCCCACGTGAGATGTGCTTCTGTTTTAATGATTGATTTAGTACATGACTTTATTACTAAAACAATATTTATTCTTCTAGTCAACAAAAAGATCACTAATTTTACTTCGTTGTAATTTCGTCTATTAACAAAATGTTTGAAACAACACAAAGTTATTTGGCTCTTTGTTGTTGTCACTTTAAACCGTTTTACATTCATACACAATTACGCCATCACAATGCTCAATACCCATCAAGACACGAGTGTAACACTGTGTGTATGTGTGCATGTAGTTGTGTTTTATATGCATAGAATTCAGGTGACATGAAATAACACGTATTTTCCATTTACAAATGTATCATTCAGAAGATCAGCAAGACGTATAGCAGGATGGCCGCTAGGACCAACACAAAGTACTGAACTGGATTTCTATTTTACATGTAATGGCAACGAACACAGTGTCTTCCAATGTGGTCGCAGTGTTGAAGATGACAAAGGGAACTGCATCTTAAAGAATTTTGGCGTTTTTTGCAGCCATTGTGAGAACAATCATTTATTTTCTTTTAGGCTTGTATTTATTGAACTTGAATGTTATCTTTTTACTTCAATAAAGACATTTTTTCGAAATAGAGCTCTATTTCAACCGCTTTTAATAAAATTGCAAACACGTTATTGTAATTTCACGTTTGAAAAACAGTTATATCGGAATATAGCTTGGGTAATATTACAAATCAATATAAACTTTACACCGCTATCTATTATTTCACATCGTCGTGTGGGTATCATCAACGGATTATTTTCACTAGTATGTCTTGGTGAAGTGGAGAGCAGAGTGATGAGAGTTTTAATGTTAGAACTTACTAGCGCGCAAGTCGTGTGGCTCTGGATACTTCTCACAGCAGACACACCTGTTGGAAACGGGTACCTGTTTTGACAAAAGGTTGGGAATGATGTAAGACAACTAGAGGTAGAGGAGATGGGCCCATATTCCACATAAAGTTATCCTGACAGAAAGGGTCTTTAACACTTATTACTGGGTTATTGTCTGCTCGCTTTTTGATCAATTATTGTCCATATTCTGGGTGGTTTTTTGTGTCTATAAAAGCTATTTTTGTTGGAATGAGTGGCTGTGTGTGAAAGCGTTTGAGAGAGAAAGAGAGTGAGTTTGTGTGTGCGCGCGTATGTAAAGGTGTCTACAAACGAACTGGGAGAGAAGGGGAAATGTTATAATAATGAAATCTATTAAATTTTACACACACTTAAACCATAGTAGAAAGAACAAAATCAGTGATCTTTTCGTAACGATTTACTAAATACTTTCCATTTTGTTTCTTTCTAAAAGCTCCATCTCTTTACATTGTGTCTGTAAACGATTCATTTCCATTGATGGCTGGACGAAACGCCGCTTTGAAGTGTTTGGGCCCAAGCAATTACACAACAGCAAAGCTCACGTGGTCAGAGACTGCAGGTGGTCATCCTGTTGGTGACCTTTTGATCTTTGAGCCCCCAACCAGAGCTCACCATGGAAGACAAGTATCATGCAGTTCTACCACTTTCAACGATTTATCAAAGGAGACCATTGAGTTGAAGGTTTATTGTAAGTAACGAAATAGCTTTTACAAATATATTTCATACATTACCATTAGTCTATCGCTTGACAAGTTTCAAATTAATGACTAATATTCTCTTTAACGTAAGGAAACATAACCATTTATATATATATACGTGTTCCAATGTTGTTTAAACAGGTACATATGCCCTCTATTATATGTATATATGCGTGTTTTTAACTAAACTACTATGTCACGACAACATTTAGTAATTACAAGTCATGTAAGAATGGGAGTAGCAATGTCTGTGCAACTGTAAATGAAGACAGTTGCTAAGAATCATAAGAATTATTCTGCTGAAGATTTAAGGACTTTTCAAGTTTAAGCCTTTAATCGTGTTAAAAACAATTTGTCATCCATGTTAAGAAAAATAGGGTGTAAATATTTAAATTAATAAAAAAAAGCGAAACAATTAAAAACAATAAGTAAAAGCTTATAATCATAGCCTCCATAATTTGATTGAGCATCACAACAGTAGTTCCAAAGAAACATTTATTTACCAATATTTTCTTATCTCATCTTGTTTCTTGACTTGTCATGTTTCAGATAACCCAATTATTACTATAACACGAAATGACAATCTGCAGAAAGCAAACGGAACTTCCCCAATTAATATTGATGAAGTCATTCAAGGTCAGAATGTTACATTTGATTGCCAAGCTGACAGCAATCCTGCTCCTGCTTCCATTACCTGGTCCGGAAGAGTGAAGAGTAATACAAGTGAATTACGGATCATAGAGGCAGAGCCGAAAAATCACGATGGTATCTACACCTGTACAGTTGAGACTTCAACAGTTGGTGATGATGAACGTCTCCCACTTATGTCATTTTACCAGCTAACTATTACTGTTCAAGGTGAGATTATTCTTTGATTTTTGTGTTCAAATTAAACATACAACATCATCAAGTTATTTCAAACCTAATCTCTGCAAACAGCTATTACGCGACCCGTGACTTTGTGAAGCTGATCACCTGTCACTAAATGAGCCGAAATCGTTGTTTTATCTATATGGCCGATTTCCGTCTTGCCTTGAAGAAAAGAAGTGTTTTAAAGTTACATTCTCACTCAAAACTTACAAAAGGTAAGCAATTTAAGATGGTTTTTTAATACTTGTTGCGCTCGAGCACTTTGAGTTTGTAACCTGTAGGACTGCTCTTGTTACAAATTAAGCTGTCTTAAGACACTCTGTGCAGCAAAAAAATGATATTAGCTTTTAAATAAAATTTCCGTGTACGTGAATCAGTTTAATCATGTCTTTGGCAGTCTTTTTCATCATTGCGACATAGTTAAACCTTGTGGAACACCGGGTGCTCACACAGTTTTCACATGAGGTATCAATAGGCTCATGGCGCGAAGTGAGGTCATGCACAGGTCAGTAGTTTGTCCTCTCTTATACTTATCTTGAAGTGTTCGTGAACTTTGCCTTCAGGTAAGTCTGTGTAATGTACTTACTCATATTCCATTTCAATGTTTATGTCAAAAAAACTCAACACGCTATTGTATAGGCTACTTACTAATATCTTTTTAAATAAAGTCGATTTATCCCATAAGCAATTGATATTTTTGTAATTTCTAATTAAATATTACAATTGCAGGTAAATATAATTACGTCTTTGTGCAGATTGGAAAGATAAATCGAAAACTTACTGCTGGAAAGAAATTATTATGAACATTTGAAAATGTGACCATGAGTTCATTCAGAGTGCAAAATGCAGAATATCTGGTGGTAAGTAACACTCTTTCCTGATATATCAATGTTTATTTACATATAAATAGTGGTCTGTTACATATAAAACAGTGTAAAATATATTACTGTTATTTAGAAATACAGTGAAGGATATAATCTGGAAAATTATGTGAATAACATACGAAATCTTAAAACTATGAAATGTAAGTTTACAGCAGTTCTGTGAAGAAAGCAACAAGACGACGGACACAGAAAGACCTAGAGAGAACTGCACATACCACAGGGTTACATCTGCTAGCTTATCCCCTTGAAGCCCTCATTTGCATCTTAAATAAGAAACTATTGAAGTATAATCTGGTGTGTGGTGTTAACCGTTACTTTACACGAGAACTCAGTAGATAATTACTCCCAGTATGTAAACTGTCACCAGTAACTAAAGCTGACTAAAGCTAAACTGTAGGTTTGATAGAGTAGACGCTGGTAAGAGAAACTAACTAAAGTCTTAACTGCGGTTAGAACCAACACCATTATCAGTATTTTGCTGTCAGATGTATAGCGATACAGCACATTTCTTAGTGTCTAGTTTAATTTTTGATTTTTTTCAAGTAATTACACTGTACTACAGATATTTTTTCTTTGTTTTAAAAAGTAAATTTTCTGTGAGCACAGTTTACTGTAAGTGAACGGAACAGCGAATAAACATGAAATAGGAGCCAGATGCTAATTACTCTCAAAATAAAACGCTGATGAAAAGGACTGTCGTTTTTATGCTGCCGCCACTATCACCGCCACCACCATCGTCATCTCCACTAGTATAACCGTAACCACCAAGACGATCTTTCCATGAAGTACACCTGTTTGATCACTCCTGACTTCCCTTTCCTTCTGTACAGATGAAATAAATGAAACTTTTTAAACTGGGTATTGCATTTCGTGGATAACTTTATTAATTTGCCGCTAAGCCACAGTTTTAAAACATGCTATAAAATTACCAAGAAAGTCTCCGGATGCATCATTGACGTCTAACGACAAGTGTAAAATGATGCAGATGAAAATAACGATACATTAAAGACTATGTGCCATCTCTTACACGGTAAAGAATACTGAGGGCTGAAAAGTGGTCTTTCCTGCTTTATCAGCTGATCTCTATTTCTACTTGGTCAAAAAGAACTTTATCAAACAATTCCATCACCAACTCTACGACGAACAAAAAACGGCTTACTACATGGTCTCCAAAAATTATTCTCGGATATTTCTTTTTTTTTTTTGGGGGGGGGGGGTAGCATGACAACCGTCAAGAAAAAGTATTAGGTTCATTATGTTGTCTTTACATCATTACAACTATTTACCTAGATTACTGCAACACTAGATATTTAACATTTGCACTGTGTCAATCATAATAACTTTTCAATCTACTTTTTAATATCATGTATTTACTTGTTAAGAGTTATAAATTGTTTCTGATTTATGTAGAGGTTAAAAATTGAGTACTTTATTGAAATAAAATGTCACAGGTTATAAATGAATCTGCAATCACCTTTGTTAAAGAATATCAGTGTGTAAAGTATTTAATAAAATTGTACAAGTCTATTTTGAAAAAAAATTCTAGGCCAAACTGAGCTGAGAATCGTGTGCTGATGCTACTTGTGACGTGGACTTTTTGTTGTGCTAGAGACATCAGAGTTCTGCGGATAAGAAGATTAAAACCGGAGCAATGAACTTGTCTGAGACACTGATAAAGATGAGTGCTGGCTTTCGGAAGACAACACCCATCGACACTTAAGAAGAGGCGGAAAAGGGCGAGAGATACTAATAAGCACAAATAAAGTGTAAAGATATTGTGAAGTGACTGTGTCCGTCATAACATTTATAGAAAAAATTGTCCGTGCGTTCGTGAGTGTGTTCTTGTGTGTGTGTGTGTGCGTCTACTTCTCATATGCTTTAGCTTTTCTATTTATCTAAAGCTTTCTCTAGTTGTGTTGCTTCGCAAAGGTCGAAAGGCTAGATAAAACACATACAGGCATGGTAAAGCATGCATACGCAAAAACAACAACATAAATAATCAGAGGACGAGCATGAGACCTCTGTATCTCAGTGGCATAGTATCGACAGAAGTATGAACAAAATAAATCCTATATAAGATGGCTAAAGTAAAAGATCTGCTACTACATTCAAGCTGTTCGTACCCTTGGCAGTTCCCATAATAATGCATGGCTGCGAAAAGGACACCTTACTCAGACGGAAAATAAGGAGTTAGACATTCAAAAGTATATACTTCAATAGAAGCTTTCAAATAAGAATTAAAATCTGTAGGACTGTATTTCAAAATCTGCTGTGTTATTTTCTAAGCATAATATCGCTTCTTGAACACAAAAATCTGACCAATATTCTTCATTTGACTCAGAGACATGCCTATAGAGAGCCACACTCACTGCTACAAATACAACTTTCGCGCAAAAGAACTCTCCAGCTTAGGAAAGTAATTTTCTTTTCCCTTCGTAGAGGGCAGGTGAGAATACCGATGTTTGACTGAAAATTAAGCATAAGTATATATTCATATTATTGCAATTATTCTTTTAAAATTAACATAACCAATGATAAAGAAAAGTCGTTGCACTAATGTTGTTCTTTAAGATAAATGGAAATGTTCCGCTAATAACTTCTCAACCATAGTTGAAACTGCAACCCTATGTTTGCTAAACTGATTTATGTACTTACTCGACGGCACGATGTAGAGAAAGAAGTATTCACGAAGTATTTACTAATAATTGGTAAAATAGTTCCATTCTCAGTCATTAATGCCTATATTGCAACACACTAAGATAATCCTACGGACAACACATAGTTTGTATGCCCACTTTCTGAATAATATTGTTCAGGCTCGAGTGACAAATACACACAACATCATCGACAAATATTCACAATCCTTAAATGTACAGGGATTCGCATGATCTAGGCTTTATTTTCCATCTCTTAAAAAAAGGGAAAACAGCTTAACAAGTAAAACGGAGCTATAGAAAGACAGAAGACAGTTTTAGAAAATTGACAAAACATCGACAACGTCGTTAGTCACGATGTCAATGGTGTCGTTATCACGGTTAAAGAAATATATATATAAATAAATATTTTGAAGCTGCACAAATGACCTTCGCAACATAAAAAGTATATGCAAATAGTTGTAGTTTTTGTTTCGAAAGCTTTCACTTGTAGGTTCACAAAACTCCAAACGCAGCTTAGTGACCGCTTTCAAATGTTAGCCATCAATAGCAAGAAAAACCATGGAATAGTCTCTGTTATCTTTCTTTTATCTTCTGGGTTTAAAGTGTCAAGGGATAAAGTAAAGGCCTATGTCAGTGGTCTTGCTTCTTAAGTGTCGGCCCATGGTTTTTTTTCTGAAAACAAACAACCGAAGCAGTCTTCCGGCTAAGTGATAGAGCTCTTATCACCGAGACAGATTTTGTTTCTCCCTGGATGTGCCACATCGTTACAAGGCAAGACTAGCTGGCCACGATATAGTATCAGTGTAGAGTAAATCATTGTATTGAGTCCTATTCTGATAAAATTAACAAATTATTGCAAAGTGAAGTTAACACGAACCCAAATTTAGTAAAATTTTATTGGTAGGTTCACCTATTTATTGAAGTTATAGAAGCGTTTCCCTTTAGTTTATTAAAAAACTTTATTAGGCGAACTCTTGATGAAACATGTTTATTCTTACATAGGGTATTCGCAGAGTGCATTAAGGAGATTGCAGGTCTTACATTTCTGTCTCTACTGTTCCTCTTTAAACGTTATGAGGCTCAGTGCAGTAGTGTTTGTGGTTATCTTTCCACGTTCTTTATTTGTTTTCAGTACTTCTCTCTGTTCCTTTTCAGATAAGTCTTAGGACGCACAAAAACACTCTTTGCATGTGTGGTATAAAAATATTTGTGTATATAAATATATAAACAAGTTTTGGGAGTTATGTTTTTTTTTTTTTTTTGTTCGAATATGTCGCTATTTTAAAGCCTAAATGTTTCAAAGATAATAATCGCGAAGGTTAGGGAAGTTTCAGTCCTCTTTCTCGCGTTGTGTAGTGGCCAGACAAGTGGAAGCGGACGTCGGTGAAGGAGAGATAAAGTAAAGGGTGAGTACCAGCGGTCTGTCCATACATGGTGCACAGTACTGAGGGCTTACAAGTGAATGTTACTTGTTTTTCTTAGTACAATTTGTTGTCTGCCTGACCCAAAAACACTTAATTAGACACCCAATATGGCATATCTCAATATTAGTTTCTCGTCTACATTCCTTTTACTACAGCAAGATATTAGTGTGTAAGAAAGAGATGCTACGTCTACTCTAGTGAGTATAAGCATGACAGAGTTTGGACTATGACTGATTTATTAGCTTTAATTTTTTTTAAAACTAACAAACAAACACGCACACATACACAAATAGATTGGCTTATTCGTATCAGCATACTATCGTTTTCTATTATATCTCTGTTTTGTTTTTGATTTGAACACTGAATTAATTCAAGCTTAAAGAATATAATTGGTGTAGAGATCATGTTCTTGAAATTGCTTTTTTGAGGACACATCTTACAATCACATAACTTGTAGTTCTGAAAAGACCGCTTAAATGGAGATGTCTGTGATCTTGATAAAAGCCTCACACTAAGGGCTGAAGCCAACATCCATCAACACTTGTAAAAGAAAGTGAGACAGGCCGGATGCATCTGTGTTTGCTGTCTATAGAAGGCTGTAGTTTTAAGATAAAAAAAATGTGATTTCCTTGTCTTAGCTTCAAAGTCAAGTGGAGTCGTTTTTGTGCTTTGGGGTATTTTTCTTTCTTGATTAAACGACTAATAATAACAACAGTACATTTGCACACTTTAAGGACAATTAATATTTTAAAGTAGTCTAGACTTCTCTCAAATGCTTACATTCACCGGACTGTCTGTGTTTGTGCACATGCGCGCGTATATACATCAATATAAATATATAAGATAATGCTCATTTTATTATCTCTTTCATTATTGATAAAAATGATGAGTATGACATAAAAGTTAACGATAATGTCGATTTTAATGACAAATTTTTAACATATTGTTCAATTCAAGCTGCATGTAATTTACAAAATCTAAGTAACGACCATATGCGGTGTACATTCCCGCCATTCGTTATCTTGCCAACCCCATCTCTCGTCATTATTCACAAAGACGAGATTTGTCCAAATGTATCCTCCTTAGTTATAAATCGTATATCTGTATATATCGCTAGCTTCACCTTTCGCTCAATATTTGTTCCTGACCTAATGTGGAGAGGTAAGGAGATAAGACTGCGCGGGCAAGACACACGTGTACACCCAAATACGTGGACAATCAGAGAGAAACAATTAGCATGAAGGTGGAATAATGACGGATGTATTTTTTTAGATAACTTATTTACATGGTTACATCGGTCAGAACTCTAACTTCTAATAGTTATTAATTTTTTTTGTTCCAAAACAAGTTGAATATACCAAGTATTTATGTTTATAAACTATCGCAATATGTGTTAATTTTTATCTTTGTTACGGTGTAGTCTTTAAAGGTCACTCAAAAATGTGATACGTGCAAAGAACATACTACAGCAAAAGGAAAGGGGCTGCGATCTTCTCCATTTTCCTGAAACTGAATTTTAGTTGACTTTTCTAGCGCAGGAAAATGATCTCTTATAAATATTTGGACACTGAATTGCCCTTTTCATCTAGTGGATGTTTGGGGAGGCTGCATAAACCTATTGCTAACATGAAAACATTAAAATTACACGCATGAAAGTAACAGTTATTGTCATTGATTGTCGTGTATGATTTAGAACAGATTATAGCCATACTTTGTTGTTTTATCGAAATGCCAAACTAATTGCTAGTCATCTCATATTTAAGAAAAGCTTTAAAGAAAGAGATAAAATAGCAGCAAAATCGGGAAAAAGCAGCTAAGAAAAACTCGATCTAGGAATCATGTCACGACAGAAAGGAGAGTGAAAATGACATTAGAGACGACAGAAACAAAGAGACTTTCAGACCATGATTTTAGTGTAGAAACATGACAGATGTAAGCTTGATCAAGATAAGCACTGACTATCGGAAGGGAGCACTCATCACCACTTGATAACTAGAGAAACTCTAGAGAAGTGAGCTCGGATGTAGTGTGAAGATGTAGTGAAGTGTTTTCGTCATAAATTCACAGTGAAAGTGTGTGTGTCTGTGTGTGCGCGCGCGTGCATTTAAGTGTCCTACTTAAATGTTTAGTTTTCTGACTAAAGTTATTGTTTTATTTCATGCCTAGTCCAATAAATATATTCCATTCATCAGAAAGTAAAAAACAAACTTGATAGAACAGTTTCCTTGCTAAAGTCGAGCAATCATATTTCATCAAGTATACATTACTGCTAGAATATTTTATATTTTAATTGCTACAAATAACACACCTTTTTGCAATCTATTGTAATTACGGTGAATCGAAGACTTTTATTTTGCATTGATTTGTTATCGTAATGACATCTATGTTTTTCAAAGATTTCTTTTAAATACATCTAATGTTTAGGCTTTAATTAAATAAACTTACTTACAACAGTTGGTTTTACTCACTTGTTTAAAAGAAATTAGCATATATGTACATCTCCAGCTTCATTGCTATCTTTAGAGCTAATTACACGTTGGTAGGTTTGATTCTTTTGTACTATTTTTTCAATTATAAGAACAAGCTATAATGAGATGGAGACAATGATATGTATAGTGGAATAAATGTCTACCTTCCACACTTTGAACAATTTCATATAAGGGAATATTACAAGTTTATAAGAAGTCAAATCAGGAACTCGTATTACTTGACTGCTGGCAGACGATTTTTCCAGTTAACTACTAAAACGTGACTGGTTTGTACAAAGCTTCCGGTTTAGTCACATTCATTGGTAAGCTTTTTCATTGCATTTGCTAATAGCGATTTCGTGAAGTTTATCTTGTTTACTTACAGTATACTTGTAATATTGAGGTGTCACTATGAACCAGCTGAGAGGTTTAGTTTTTACTCAAAACAGTGGATGTAACTTTATTGCCAGCTAATTCTACTTATTCGTTTTAAGAAACTGTTCCTGTTTTGTTTTCTAAAAATGTAAATATGTTAATAAACTTCATTAGTCCAGCTGAAACATATAAGGTCCTCCTAGAATGTATATACGAGATTACAGTCATCAAAATGCATGTCCTAAATGAAGTGTCTCTCTCTATTGTTCGTCCTTCAACACTTCATGACTCACAATGAAATTGTCGTGTGTTTTTTTTACCAGGTCCTCCTTTTGTTTTCTGCACTTAAAAATTCTCATGTCTGTTCATCTTTGTGTCTTTTCGAGCGTAGTTTAGGATGCACGAAAATAAGTCAAGCCTTTTGTATTTGTATATATATATATGTAGTATAAATCAATATTTTATCTATATATAGACATCAACAATGTTTGTGATTAATATTTTTTTTAGTTTACCAGAGTCGCAATATTCTAAAGACTATGACATTTTCAAAAGATGATAGAAATGGCGAAGTTTCAGTCCTCCTTATCGTGTTTGCCAGGTGGCGAGACAAGTGGAAGCGGACGTCGATGGACCAGAGATAAAGTAAAGAGTGTGTACCAGGGTCTGTCCATACATGGTGCAAAGTACTAAGGGTTAACAAGTGCATGTTTTTTTTTATAGTCACGTGTCCTCTGCCTGACCCCAAAGCACTTGATTAGACACCCATCACTGTAATTTCTCAATATTAGTTTATTGTGGACATCTCCTTTCCTACAGGATAATGTTAGTGTTTCATAAATATATGATATGTCTAGTGAATCCAGATTGATTGAAGGTTTGAACCTCTGTTCACAGACCCACTTTTTAATTAGTTTTAATTACTTTTAAATACACACAACAATAGATTCGGTAATTTGTATCAATATGCTGTCGTTTTCTAGTATACCTCAGTTTTTTGTTATTCTAACACTTAAATAAGTCAAGTTGAAAAAAGATATTTGGTGTAAACATGAGGTTCTTGTTGAAATAGCCTCTTGAGGATACAACTTACAATCACACTACCTACAGTTCTGAAAAGACCGCGGAAATGGAGATGTGTGTGATCTTGATGAAAGCCTGACACTAAGGGCTGAGGCCAACATACATCAACACTTGTAAAAGAGAGACAAGCCGGATGTGTGTGTTGATCTCGAGATCTTCGCTGCCTGAAGTGTGAGCTCGGATGTAGCTTCAAGATAGAAAGTCCGATTTCTTCAACTTCAAATTAAAGTGGAACAGTCTGCACTTTTGCTTTCTATTTTTTTTTTTTTGGCTTGGGGTACTCCTGCCTAGAATACATTTGTACTCTACAAGAAAGGTCAACACTTCAACTCTTTGTAGATTTATCTCGAGCTGCTGTTTATGCGTGTGTGTGCATGTGTGTGCATGTGTGTGCATGTGTGTCAGTGTTTTTAAGCCTACTTTCAACATGAGTATGTAATATTTATTTATCAAACGCTCTAAGCAACTCTTTGGAAAAGGTATTATTCAAATTCTCACTATTATTATTATTCTCACTATTATCATTATTTTCACTATTATTATTCTCATTATTATTATTCTTATTCTCATTCTCATTATT
>SRHC01002290.1:0-14372 GCA_004794325.1 Pomacea maculata
AGCTTCCAGTGGGTTTGGAAATAACAAAAATACTCCAAACTATTATCACAACTAGTCACTGAATAGTTCGAACACTCCTAAGGACCATGCTCTCAGTGCTTAACAACAAGAAGTAAACAGGGACAGCATACGAGAGACAAGAAAGCAAACGAATAACGTATGAACTAGTAAATAATAAACAACAATACTAATGTTAAATAAAAACAAGTACAGAAAAGAAATACATTTTATCTTTCTGCAGCTCAGTCCAACAGGTAGAGTCCATAAAGCCGTCACACACGAGCAAGAAAGGAGCAGAGAGCTCTTCAATCAAGTGTATTTATTAATATTTATTATAGATTATCCTGGAACTGACCCTAGCTCTGTGTGTAGATAGACGATGACAAACTAAATGGTTGATGCCCAGTGGCTGACATCTCCAATGACAATGACCCTACAGCTAGGTGGGGTCAGATCATCAGGTAAACGTGCAATGTATAACACAACAAACAATATAGAACAGTGGCGATGTTGGAGAAAGGATTCTTGTCACGTGACGCTGATTGTCCTACTAACAACCTCTTATCTCCCCTGTCAACAGCTGCTGACTGCGGCATGAAAATATTCAGAGCATGTAGATCACGTGACTCTTGATGATCTGGACTGTTTTGACATCTCACCAAGCGTCGCTCGACAGTTCCTACCTGTCATCGATGTTGTCAGGTGTAAGAGGGCAAAGCGGTTTACGCCGAGGCAGCAGCTAAGACCACGTGGCGGCAAAACTAATGACACATGTAGAAAAAGAGCCTAGACCCCGAGACGAGACCTGAACCCAGTAAAGCTGCTTCTCCCTGTATTGGTGACTGGTACTAACTGACCACCGGACTCGTGTCAAGTACAGAGAGGCAAGTTTGGACAGAAACAGTAAATTAATAAATAGTGAAGTAGGCACAAAGACCTCCATGTCAGCGTGCTTGTCGGGTGGCTGCGACCTTTGTCTTTACAGCAGGATGACCATCTCCGACTGCACCAATAGAGTAGTAACAGTTGCCATCTCCACACCTGACAGTCTACATGAGGTTTCAGGTGTGGATGACTTGCTGGCGACCTCTTGTAACTATTTCCATTTGCTCAGGTAACAGACGACCTTTGACGGGGATATGAGGTGTACATGTACTAACCGAACTTAATATTTGAGAAGCTTAATGACAGAAATAACTTACTTTACTTTAAACACACAGTGAGTTAAATATCTCACCCGTGGCTCAAACATCAAATGACAGAAATGTCTTCAGGTCGACGATAGAGTCTCTAAAATAAATCCTCTTCACATAAAACCCGGGGACTAAGTAAATTCACCTTGAGAGCGAAGAGACAGTTACTAAAATAACTGACATTTACATACAAAACAATGTGAGTACAATAATTAACCGCAGATTGAACACATCATGATTAAAGTAACTCACCCGGAGATGATCTTTGTGAGAAAGCTGTTAGTGGCAGGATGTCCAGAGGAAAGCAGCGTCTGAGACGAGGAGAGGTTGACAACTGCTGGTAGTCTGCACGTGTGGAGAGGGAGATATATAGCAGGAGAGAGTGAAGAACCAACGACAGCAGCGATGCTCACAACATCAGGATGCAAGCCCCTCCCTCACACATACATCAAGTACAGGAACGACAGCAGCGATGCTCACAACTTAAGGATGCAAGCTCCTCCTCCATACATACATCAAGTACAGGAATGAAGGCAGCGATGCTCTCACGATGCATGAGGATTCAAGCCCCTCCCCACACATACATGAAGTACAGGAGGGTCCAATGCATGAAGCTCACGTGTGAACAGGTCTGAGGTCAGGCAGCGGGTCAGGTGTCAACAGACGTGGACGACAGTGAGAACCTCATCACCGGAGAACGCAATGAACTGGGCAACCTACCAACAGAAAATACCGGAGTGAATTCCGTTCTCCACGTACTGACCACTAAATCAAACAAACAAACATACAAACACACAAACACACACACACACATCATGAAGCCTTGACACAGACACACAAACATGAGCTTGAATACACGTCTTACATCCCAGCAACACGCAAGGTACGGACACACAGACACACATATATAGAGAAGCACGCACACAAATGTATAAAAACGCATTTCTTCCCTCAGTTTCTCTCTTTCACACACACAAACACACAAAGACAGGGTAGAGTCAGGATATGACAATGGTGTCCAAGTGTCTGAGACACAGAGCTCTGGCAGCAAGCTGTGGGTGAGGACAGAGAACATCTCATGAAACTCATCTTTACTTCTGTAGTTGACACAATGGTTATGGTGTTGTTGTGTAGCCAGGTATCTCAGGTGTGAAACACAGACTGTCGGCAGCTTAGTATGACAGTTATTAGACATTTACAGACATTGCTTGTGTACACATCTTATTTACTCTCTTTATTTATATTTATATTTATATTGTTATCACAGTAGGAGCCATGTTGAGAATAATGAACATGAAGGACAATCTACTTTTTTTTGGACGTTAAATTAATATTCATCCTATCGTTCACACCAAACCTTCTATAAATACTTCATTTGTCATTTTTAAAATCAACTTGCTGGTACATGTACAGGTGCATGACCTGTCTGTCAACAAGTCTTTGAGGTCAGGCAGCGAGCAAGGTGTCAACAGACAACAGGACCGACATCCCACCACCACGTGCATTGGCAGCGAGACAAGAATTCACTCACATACCACACACATGCATGACCTGTCTGTCAACAAGTCTTTGAGGTCAGGCAGCCAGCCAGGTGTCAAGAGACAAGTTAACAGCACCGACATCCCACCACCACGTGAGGTCAAAGTGCACTGGGCAGCGAGACAAGAATTCACTCACATACCACACAGATGCATGACTTGTCGGTGTCAACAAGTCTTTGAGGTCAGGCAGCGAGCAAGGTGTCAACAGACAACAGCACCGACAACATCAGACCACCACGTGAGGTCAAAGTGCACTGGGCAGCGTGACAAGAATTATTCACATACTGTATGTATTGCATCGTCTTCTCCAGACCACTGAGTGATGATACACACTCAATGACTAAAATAACACACACACACGCACGCGCGAACGCAGGCACAGAAAGTCAGACTAGACATGATCCAAACACACGACGCTCCCATGCATGAAGTACTTGTGTGTGTGTTTGTGTGTGTGTTTATGGAGGATATTTGTGTGTTTATGATTTTTTTCTTGATTTTTTTTTCTCCTATTCTGTACAATGAAAAGAAGCCGAACATTTTGATACTTTCTCTACATCAGGGGTGGGCAACTTCTCCGGTCGGCGGGCCGGATATGGGGAAATGAAGTTCTTGGCGGGCCAGATTACTGGATCAATACCTTAATCGCGTATTTATCTACATATGCAAGGAATAAATCGTGTTTAATGTAAACTTGTAAACTTTAATTTTAAAGCATAGAGACCGAAAACACTATTAAATGATGTTAAGGTAATGTACTTTAATAGCTGCTGAAGTCAATGAGACAGCTGCGGTCGATCAAAGTTGTCAACAAGTTGCTTGAACTCAGGCTGCATGTCGGACATAGAAATCCTCAGTAACGACTGCACGTGAACATCAGTTACATTGGAACATAGATTTGTCTTGTTAATGTTCATGGTCGAAAATGTTTGCTCACAAATGTATGTAGACCCGAACAGAACAAGTAGTTTCATGGCCATGTTTCTCAGGTTGGCAAACTTGGACTCATTCAGTGAAGCATAAAATTTGTCAATGCTTTCAGACTGGAATTTCTCTTTCAGGGTAAAGTCACACTGCAGGTCAGTCAATTCCAGCTGTAGAGCATCCGACACCTTCTCAAAGTCAGTTGTAAACGGGGATGACAAGATATACAACTCAGCAGCAAGTTTCTGGAAGTCCGCAAAACGACGAGAAAATTGATTGTCTAGTGTAGATATCATATTGGTGTATTTCTCAGTTGACATCATCTGGGCTGCCATAGTCTCCAGTGTTGGAAAGTGTGTTGTGATATTCTGACTGAGCTGGCGAGAAAACAGTTGTAGCTTCATCCTGAATGCCTTCACTGTTGAGTACATTTGTCTGGTGTTCAATTCATTCATATGTTCAAAGAGATCAACTGCAAACGCCAGGTCTGATAGCCATTCGGATTCTTTGAGTTGAGGATATTCTGCATCTTTCCCTTTGATCTCCAAAAACAGTAAAATTTCCGTTTTCAGGCCCCAGACGCGTTTCAGAACTTTCCCCAAACTCAACCCGCGTACAGCGGTCTGATACAAAACATCACTGTCATCCCAGCCGCAATCTTCCAGAAGTGTGATAAACTGTGATTTAGACCTCTCGCCCTGATGACATTAACAATGACAGCTGAAATGAAGGTACCCGCCTTTTCAGTTGTGATGTTAGGTCTTCGCCAATTGCTTCAATGCGGCGAAACCCAGTTCTTATCGACAAACTGATTTCTTCAAACTTCTTTCTTTGCTGTGGACAGACTTGATCAGCTACATGGAGCATGCACTTGTTGACAAATTCACCATCACTGAACGATTTGCTGTGCTTGGCAATGTTGTATGCGACTACAAAGCTGGCATGAGTAGCAGCTTTCTGGGCTACTTTGGTTTTTACGAATACATTCTGCTGCTTTACATGTTTTCTGTCCAGTTCTGTTGCTCTTGTTTGCCGTTCCGCTGCTGATAAAGTCCTGCCATAGCCTGCCTTAGCCTGCATGTGTCGTCGCTTCATGGCGGCTACCGTTGTACTCTCTCATCACGGCAACACTTTCACTGCACAACAAACATACTGCTTTCTTGCCGACTTCTAAATCTAATTCTAACTGAAAACAAACAATCAAAAACCAAAGAAAACAAAGAACCAAAAAATAACTAACAGTCACTATTATTCGACGCAGTAAGCAAGTAATTAGTACATGTAGTGGGAGATGGCGGCAGAGTGTGGCCGCGGGCCACATTATCATGTACGACCAGAAACAGTCTGCGGGCCAGTCAAAATCCCGTCGCGGGCCGGATCCGGCCGGCGGGCCGTATGTTGCCCACCCCTGCTCTACATGGACCTTCTGTCTTGATATGTATTATAGAGGACAGCGGGAAAAACGCTGTCAACTCTTGCAGTTCATTCAAGGGAGGCAATTTCACAATGTAATAAACTGGGGAGTTACTGCCCCTGACTTTCTATGCCCGAACTTTATTTCCCGTGAAAGAAAGAAAATGAATAGCACCATCGAGTGAAGCAATTGTATTCTTGTGTTCGCTTCATGTGACACGAAGTTTTGTTGTTATCCTTGAAACCTGTTGGAGTGTGACGTAGTGTAGCGGTCGTGATGTGTCGTCACGTCATTTGTATCCGGGGCAACGTGTTTGTGACTAACTGTGTGATAAATAAACACGTTAGAAACAGTCTTGTGAAGAAGACAGTGTGTTAGTCACGTGTGTCTGTAACTTTTAATTACAACGATGTGTCGTCATTGTTTTAATCCTTGTGTCTGTCAGTGTGTACGCTCAATTTTTGAGATTTCGCTTTCAATGCCAACAGACGATGTCACGACGACAACAACAACCGTCCCCCTAACCGTCGGCGGCACAATAACCACCCCCCCCCCACCTGCCTGCGAGATGTGTTGATGGTGTGTGGGGGGTACGTCAGTGACAACTCGGGTATGGGGAGGGCGCTGAAGGATCGGGTATCCCAGTGCGGGTGATGAAGGAGGACGTCATCGAGGACGTGGCCACAGTCCGCTGTCACGTGGTGTGGGTGACGAATGGACGGGCTGCTCGTGGTCTGGAAATAAAGTCGTCGTCTGCATGGACCGTGTTGATGATGACTCAGATGATGACATCTGTATTGTCTCCCCTACATCTTCACGTCCTTTTGTACGTCGCAGCTTGTGATTGTCTCCCCTAACCAGTAGTTGTCAGAAACAGCTCTAGTTCATCAATACAAATTTCACATTTATTGTTAATATTTATTGAGAGTTAAATCCCTTGTTAATGTAGATCATTGAATACTGAGTATGCGGTTACAGACTACACATTATAATATTATTATAATACTACACTGCAACCTCGGTTAACGAACACAGTCCGTTCTGGAAAGTTGTTCGTTATTCGAAACAATTTTTCCATAAGAAATAAAGGAAATAGATTTGATTGGTTACCAGCCACAGTTGACTCGCTAATATTTGAAAGTTACAGGCTACATAGGTAGGTTTTAGTGAGAACAGTTATAATACAACGTAAATAAAGTTAAATAAACATTAAAACATTAATGAAAGCATTTAAACATCAGAAAACTTGTTTTGACGGCGTAGGTGGATGGAGGTGTGGGGAGGAAGAAGTGGAATGACTGTTTGGATTCCCCCTCCATGAGCAGGTGACACTGTAACATCGGGGGTGACTTCCCTTTTCTGTGGTTTGAGGTTGAAGGAAAGAACTTGTGCAGTGTCTGTTGCTTCTGTCTTTTTGTAAAACTTGGGTTACACGACATCACATTATCATTGAACATGTTTAGGCTGCTATTGCCTATCGCACTATCGCAGTCACTACCTCACTACTAATCACTACTAGTCATTGCTCTTAATCTTCTTTGCAGCCGTGATTGAGGATTATCTTATTAAACTAAAGCACACAAATCACTAAGTAAGAAGGATGCCCACAATAAGGATCGTAACTGTGTCGCGAGCGCGAATGATAACATGCTGGTCGGTCACGTGTTGTTCGCTATCCGAGACACATTTTTAACGAAATTTTAGTTCCTTATCCGAAATATTCGCTAACCGAGGTTCCACTGTATATACAAGATATTACTAACCCTAACCGTAACCGTAACCCATTATAATATTATTATAATACTATATACATAATATCACTAACCCTACCCTCTGGTCACTATACAGAGTATTTGGTGCCAGACTACAGGAACCTCAGGACATCTGTTGTCGCATGCTGAGTTTGTCTTGTAGACAGGTGTCTCTGTATACTCGCTGTGGTGCCAGCCGGGTGTGTATCAGCAGGGTCCTTCATTCTAACCCTAGACCTAGTTTTTCGGGCATTTACTAACTTGCAAGTTCATATGGTGGGCTTATATCATTGACTTTTTATTAAATGCAAACTTGGATGGTAGAATCAGCTACCAACTTAAAATGTGAATAGAGCGCAACAATGAGAGCTTGCAGGTGACTTGCCGCGAAGTGACAGGTCCTTCTAGGAGTAGTAGAAAAAGTTCTGTTACTGAAAACGGATATGACTCTTTCTCCCTCTATTTTCTCCCCCTTCTACAAAGAGCTATCTTGTCGTAAGGCGGCAGGACCAGTACAAAGCGGGGAGGCCGCAAAGTCGGTGGATTCCCCTTTGTTCCCTTCCCCCCTTCTCTGCACTTTACAATTGTAGATGGCCGGTCCTGCTCGCTTGATCATCACATTTCAAGGTGACAAGGTTCCCCCTTCTCCCCTTCCTTCCCCCCTCTCCCGGATTCCTGTTTGCCGCACGCTGACAGGTGACAGGGGAAAATTTTTGTTGATTTTGGCTTTGATATCCTTTTTAATTTAAATCCGGAAGAACCAATAGTTTTGTCCCATACAAGCCTCAGAAAACCTGTTCTCCATTGGCCCATTGGCCTGAACCCACAGGAGGAGGGGAGTCCACGATAGATGTCAGACCTTTTTGGGAGATAGTCTGTGCCTAACCTGCCATTCCCTAAAAGGAAAACAATTCCAGTTTGATTAACTGCCAGCATTTTTTTTTAGCTTTTGACCGTAGCCCCACATTACGAATCGTTTTGAAAGGGTGACTGCATAAATCACGTGACGCACGTGTGGCTCTGTGGTTGGTTCATGTGACTAGAGCCTCGCTGACATAGCAAGAGGTCCAAAAGTGCCTGCGAGACATCAAGGTCTCTGCCTCTAGTGTGAGGACTCACTCGAGATTGATATTTGTGTTTGATGTTGTCAACACTTCTGTATTATTACAGGTCAAGTCACGTGACATGCGGCACGTCTACACTGTCCCCGGACAAGTGCAAGCGATCACACACACGCACACACCCGCGCACCTTTACACCCTGAACGTACGGACACACACGAGACATCTATGCACTCAAGTACCAAATAATAATCATCATCATCATCATCATCATCATCGACATCGACATCATCATCATCATCATCATCACAGGTGTATACAGACTCAGCTCAAACACGAGCGAGGTGACATGAAGTACACAACAGAAGACAAAGACGGTCAATGATGAGGGAGAGGAAGTAGCACTAACACTATCGGCAGGATAGACTAATCAAGAGACAAAGAAGGAAGAAGGGAGAGAGTGAAGGAGAGGTTTAGCTGCTGTCAGTGGACTGTGTTCGGTTTGTGCTTAGTGCTCTGTTATAAGGCTTTAATGGCCGGCAAGTAACGGACATATAATTGGCTTTGTGTTTTTGTCTTTGTTTATATACCGTATTAGTACTGTTATTTATTCTTTCAATGTTCGTATATCATTCGTTTGTTTTCTTGTCCCTCGTGTACTGTCCATGTTTCGTTCATGTTCTCAGGCGTTTGTAGCATGCTCCTTCAGAGTGTGAGTGTGCACTTTACAAATGTTGTGTTACTATTATTATATTTTAAATAGTTCTTCTACATATGTAGTCCCTGACTTATCATGTTGTACATGAATCACTTCCCACATTCTATAAAAATAATGTCCACCATTACAGACAGGTTGTGCTGGGGATGATGACAATGGAACCAGTTGGTCGTTGTGCCGGACAACATTATTAGACATTATAAAAAATACACTTGCTATAATTTCATTAACAAGTGTTACTTTAAAAGTGAGGTGGTGGGTAATGAAGACATTCAATCACATGTTGGCCCCTAAGAAGCAATTAGCATCTACATTGCATGGATGTGGTCAAAGTTCAAAGGGGAAGGCAGCCGCTAGTCCTGCAGGAAACGATCTTGTCTTTGTGTGTCAACAGTGTCCTGCTTCTGTTGATGGAGAGATGCTCTCACCTTTCTTATTCCTCCACTGCTGCTTTCAACATTCATCTCTCAATAATCGTCTCAAGCACTCGTCTTGTCACACAACACTTCCATTTCTTTGCGTTGAATGTCTGTGTGTGTGAATGCGCTGTGTGTACATGTACACGTGCATATGTATGTATGGCAGATGAGTAGGTAGACCCGTCAGTAGGTTTGAGTGCAATGTATGCATGATGGACGGGTAGGCAGACACGTAGATAGCATCGAATACTTTGCATTCTCCGTTGACGTAAAGCGCCCTCTGTCGACACCTCCCGTTGGCACCTCCTTGTTCCCCCGTCTCCATGCTCTACACCCCATCCTCCCTTCGGTGAGGGGAGGGTAGCCTTGTCACATCTACCTTTATGTTTTGCTTGGACAATGTCGCCTGGCCTTGACCACCACGTGCTCTGCAGGTTAATGACGTCAGGCTGTCGCCCGGATGTTTTCTGATTGGTCCAGGGAGGGAGGGGGTGCTGATCATGTTGAACCGCCGCGATGAGGGGGAGGAGTCCTGTTCGGCTGTGACCAATAGCTACACAGCTTACATTGCGGTTACAGCGAGCACCCGGATGTACGCGGGTTTGTGTCACGACCGTGCAGATCGACTATGAGTCAATAGCACTTTCCTATAACCGTCAAATAGTCACAAGTTAGTTACAATGCTTATTTGTCGAGAACTTTATTTTGTTTTAGGAGAGTTTTGTTCATCCAAGTCCCATTCATCCATTTTAGCAGGATGTGACCAAGCAGTGTCCCTTGTTGATTTCAATCAGTCCTTCAAATCATTATGTGTAACATTGGTCTACATACAACTAGTCAAGATAATTTATTCAGTAATGCCAATACAACAATACTTACTAATTATTTTAGTCATAGTTCTGATAGCGGAGCAGCCCAGCAAACACACCAAGACTGGCCCAAGCTTGGTGCTTCACTGGTCTGCCTTGGTATCAATATTGGCTCGTCCTTGGCTACAATGTAGGACCAAGCTGCCAAATGATAGTTGGGCCACCCTCAGCCCAAACTTGGCTAAATCTTCGTCGAATCTTGGCACCAATATATGGCCCATCTTATCCCAATACTGGACTAGTCTATATAACAATAGGCCAATCTTGGGCCGATCATGCATTGCCTACAAGATTCCAAGGAAACCCCACACTTAACCAACATTGCCCTAATAATGTTTTTGGTGTCCATATTAACCCTACTTTGCTGTAGTGCTGAAGCTCGAGACAGATCGGTTTAATACATTCAAACATTGTCATTTGTTTTGGTCTGTAAAATGTCCTCCAGTTGACAAGTCCTAGTGCAAGCGATGGACTAGTAGCCCCATCATCTCAGCTAGTCACGGTGGGGAAACAACTAAAAATTATATTCCAGCAATCTGAAGTGTCTCCACATGGATCATATGAGACCTTGATTTCTGGACCGCTCTGAATAGTTCTGTGTGTGTGTGTGTGTCTATAGCAGGATTCATAAGTTTCCTCTGATGCTCTACTTGTCTGCAACTATCACTTTTTTTGTCTTTATTTTTGTAACTGAGATCACTTTCCCAGTAAACCTGCCCACTGGGAATTATAAAGCTGGTCGTTCTCATCGTCATGACAAACCATTTAAATACATTCAAACATTCATTGCTGTGGTAAAGTTTGCTTTTGTCTATTTATTGTTGATAACATTGTAAGACAAGTGAGGAACAAATGGCGTATGAAGGTAAATATTTCTAATCAGCCCATTGCATTTGGTTCTTGTCAATCATCTCTTTTCTAGTTTATTTTGTCGCCTGTGCTCTTTCGTTCATTAAAATAATAGTTAGTACATTGTCTACTTTGACATTTTGAGTGTTTCTATTTCTCCTTCATAGTTTATTTTTGAATGTCGCTGGGTGGAAGCCAATAGTCGAGTGGTTACAGCGTGTGAGTCCGTAGGCGCTCAGTTCACTACCCACGTGGCTACAAACAAACAGTTTTTATCACTTTTCCGCTTCCAAGATATTAAAAGTAATATATAAATGGACGTTTGGAAGTTTAATATCTAAATGCACTTATATTATTCGACGAAGGTCCATGATGTTATAGAACAAATTATACGAAGATAAATGATTGTCTCGTTTCCCACCCGCCATTAGTACCAGGAACAGTCACTCTGCCAAAAATATTTTTCGATAGCCACCGCCATTGCCACGTTTTGCTTTCATTGTTTCCTAACCTCAACACTTTTAATTCAAAGATGTCAGGACCAACTGATGATAAATCAGCGAAGTCATTTCGACGAGTAAGTTCTGTTTGATACCAATATTTGTAGATTTTTGTATGGGTTAAATCATGCATCACAAACACCTTGTCCCCTGTAATTTACATTGATTTAAAGGCATTTTTTTATATGTATAACATTACCTATACAGAAGTATTGTCATGAGATCGGATGTAACGTAGCAGCATCTTAAATGCATCGTGACTTTTGTTCTCAGATCATTGGACAAAAGAGAAGGACCTCTCTCAGTGTATTTACGAAAGAAAGAAACCCTCTACCTGATGAAGGTAAGTTAATATGTCAGTGGGTCCTTTTTCTGTTATGAATGTGCTTACATTTTACTTCAGTACGAAACGCTTTCATGTGTAAAAACGATCCCCTTCAGTAGCTGATTTATTTTACAGTGTCATGTGGCTGGGTCATAGCTGTCTTATGTCTCCTCCAGTATATGTCATGTTAATGTAAACATATCTGTTGATGAGGAGAATAATATACATGTCTTGTGTAAAATAAAAACAGCAAAGCTACTGAATACACTGCTGAGATTTTTATGGTGTGTGTGAATCCAAGTACCCACGTAGGCTATCAAATAAATATCTCGAATGCGATGTCCCTCGGTAAATCATAATTGCTCCATTAAAAATATGTATTTTTGGATACTGTATTGCCTACACCATGTGGATTATGTTATGTGCAGTATTACTAACGACGCTTTGTTTACTGTATTGGGTTGTATGTAAGTTTGTAGTATAACTGAAGATGAATTAGTTTGTGTTGTCTTCGTTTTTAATTTTTTTGGTTTCTTTGTTATTGGTTACTTTGTTGTCAGGTAAAACCATGAGAAATAAAGACAATTTCCCATATAAACGGCACAGGACAAACCCAGAGGTGGATGTCCTTGGTATGCCACATGGCATTCCTTTCAAGAAACCAGATAGTTATGGGCTGTCTGCACTGCAGGCAATAGTACACAATGCCAGCCAGATCGAAATGGTACCTCTTCATCAAAGGTGATTCACTATTGCCTTTTGTTCTTGTTATACCTTAAACTTCCAAGAGCTTGAAATTAAGATGTAGAAATTTTACTGTTTGCCAACAAAATTTTTGTGAATGTTATTGTTACTGTAAACCTGTACGCTATTTGTTGACAGGACATCAGAACCAGTCATGCCAGCAACAAGTGAAAACTCAAGTGGCAATGTCAGGCACTGTAAGAGCAATTGTTTGTCTCACGATATGGATTCCTTCTTCTGTTTTGCACATAATATAACAGAGTAATGTGTCCTACTTTTATTGATATGTCGAATAATAAGTGTTGTTATGCAGTGCTAAATATATTAAAGGAAATTTTAGCTTTTCATGTTACGTATATTTTTAATGTATTCAAATATGTCTTATGGAATTGTTTGTGAAGAAATAGTTCTGTTTATCTGCTCAGAGGTTTGTGGGATGAATTCACCGCTGGTATATATAGCCTGCCTGAAGGAGGAGACCACGGGGTTGACTGTCCCCAGATCAGGGTGGAGATACTGCTGTCCATTCGTATGTAAAACATTTAACTATACAGACTAAAAACGTGCTCAAGATTTTAGCAATGTATTAACTGACAGTAATGAGTTCCACTGAGTTGAAAGAGAATAAGACTACTCGACCAATGTGTCTAAGCCAAAAGAGGTTGTAATGGAATTTGCCGAAAGAAAGTACTGCTCATGTCTCTTGTAATCAAATCATTGACAAACCTTTAAAACACAAAACCTTGTTCAAGTGTGCTGCAACAACAATCTGAAACAATTAGAATTCGGAACACAATATTAATTATGAAGAACAGAGGTTGTGCTATGTGAGATTGTTGTGGATATTTTGCATATGTAATGACCTCGTCGTCGTCTTTTATCATGCAGTTTCAATACCATAATCTGGAATGAGAGTGCAGCTGCTCATGACAAATCAGCCTGAACACAATATCATACATACGAATGCACAACAAAGATCTCGATGGGTGGAACATTTTGATGAAATACTTAACCGGCCACCACCAACAACCACTTTGGACATTGCCTCAGCCGCCGAACAGCTCCAAATAAACAGCAACCCACCAACCAAGGCAGAAATCATCAAAGCCATCAAGTCTTTGAATTCCGGCAAGGTGGCAGGCCCGGATGGCATTCCTGCAGAGGCACCCAAGGCAGACCCAACAGCCGCAGCGGAGATGCTACACCCCCTGCTGCAGAAAATGTGGGAACAGGAGCAAGTTCCCGCAGACTGGAAGCTTGGCTACCTAGTAAAGCTACCCAGCCAAAAAAGGCGACCTGACCCAGTGCACCAATTGACGTAGGATCACGCTATTGTCCATTCCTACTAAGGTGCTCATCAGAATCATCCTGGAGAGACTGAAGAATGCCCTAGACAAGAGATTGAGGCAAGGACGGGCAGGCTTTCGCCATGGTAAATCATACACAGACTGCGACTTATTATTGAATGGCAGTCACCACTCTACATGACATTTGTGGATTTTGAGAAGGCTTTAGACTCTATAGACAGGGAAACCATCTGGAAGTTGATGCAGCACTACGGATTTCCTCCAAAGTTCATTGCCGCCATCCAGCATGAGGACTCGACATGCCAGTTGATCCACAACGGAAAGCTGACGACCCCTTCGCAGTGAGGACTGGAGTGAGGCAAGGTTGTATGCTCTCGCCGACAATCTTCATGATAGTCATAGACAGGGTCATGAGAAGAACAACCTCTAACAGCAACACGAGCGTTCAGTGGACCTTCGCCAGGCAGCTTGAGGATCTTGACTTTGCGGATGACATCAGCCTGTTGTCCCACAAGCAACATGCACAGACAAAGCTCACTCGGCTCTCAGAAGAAGCAACAATGACTGGCCTGACCATCAACATCAAGAAAACGGAGGTAATGCGGGTCAACAACAAGCAAGAAGCCCCACTCCACCTACATGGAGAATGTATTACAGAGTCTGACCGTTTCACCTACCTTGGCAGCATAGTCAGCAGCAAAGACGGAGGTACAGATGAAGATGTCAGAAGCCGAATAAACAAAGCCAGGCTTGCATT
>SRHC01002290.1:14649-67632 GCA_004794325.1 Pomacea maculata
CACCAAGATCCGCATCCATAATACCAATGTAAAGTCAGTCCTTCTGTATGGATCTGAGACATGGCGGGTGACAAATGCCATCACCAACAAGATACAGACATTCATCAACAACTGTCTGCGCCGCATCCTTAACATCCGATGGCCTGAGAAGATCTCCAATACCGCCCTGTGGGGGAGAGCCAACCAAAACCCTGCCAGCCAAGACATCAAGAAGCGAAAGTGGGGCTGGATTGGCCACACTCTACGAAAGCCAGCCGACAATATAACGCGACAGGCTCTGGGCTGGAACCCACAGGGGAGGCGCAGGGTTGGGAGACCCAGACAGACGTGGAGGAGATCTGTCCACAGAGAGGCGGAGACAGCTGGCATGGCATGGTCCCAACTAGAAAGGGATGCCCAGGACCGGGTCCGATGGCGGCGTGTGGTTGCGGCCCTATGCTCTACTGGGGGCGAATAGGACAGAAGAAGAGACAATACCAAATACCAACACATTTCAGCAAGAGCAACAGAGAAGCCGTTGTTCCGATTAGTTGATGACGTCAGACCATGATGACTTGGGTCACTTCGAAAAAGTTCAACCGTTGCCCTGTGAAAGGTACTGTGTAACTGCCGTGAGCTGGTGGATGAGTATAGCATTGAGCTCGGGAACGGCAGGTGGTATCATCATCATCAATGCATCTTCTAGTTCTCAGTGCCGTTAACCTGTCTTATCTAATCTCTTTTTCTCGATCAGTTTTTATTCCTTATTACAAACTATCGTCTTTCATAATTTTTCAAACAATCAAAACATCAAGGCATCCTGCTCTCATGTCTATGGGCACATCTTATCCAAAGTATAAAAGCCTAGCTGTTGCTTAGCGAATTAAGTTCCTAGTTTTCTTATTTTATATCCTTGTGCAATCTGTCAACATACCCGAGCTGCTCACTTGAGGAAATCCCGGAGAGACATGATAGTGATGGTGTGCTGGATTTTATATCCTTGAATAATCTATCAACAAGCCTGAGTCACTTGAAGAAAGCCCGGAAAGACATGACAGTGACGGTGGACAGTATTTGAAGAGTAGGAGGGACTAGTATTCACGGAAGTAAACTCTTCTTTTTATCAAAGAATAAGTGTTTACATTAGAAAGATTCAGTTCCGTTGAGTTCATCCCCTTTGACCTGGCTGCTCACTGGTGGTAAACGCGAGTGTGAGTGTCTTCACTCCTGAGATCTTTCCTTTGGAAGGTGGTGGCTAGAAGATGGAGAAAAGGAAGGTCTGACCAAGGATGTGTATAGGTGGACTGCTGTCTGTCTGCCAAGACCAACGCTTAGCCTTTTGCGAAGTGATCCGCTATTAGTCTCGGCGAGCCGTAACAAAAAATGTGAATAAACCGGAAGCTATATCGTCTAATGCCTTGTTTTAGCAGTTAACTGGAAAAAAATCGTCTGACAGCAGTCCAGGGATATTATTTCGTGGTTGACAACTTGCCTAACATTGTTCTTCGGCCTCCATCAGGGACAGAAAAAAAGGGAATAACTTAATTATTTTTAATATTTTTTTTCCAGGCTGTTTTGTAGGCTGGTGGTTAGCGGGCTCGACTTTGGGTCAGTAGGTCACTGGTTTAAGGCCAAGCTGAAAAAAAAGTTCCCGATTTATCAGTGCAGAAAGAGAGACGAAAGCGAAGCCTGCCAAGTCGTGTCCTAGAGACACTCAACTATTTGCGTTCACCTTCTCCCACCCACTATGTCCACATACTCTTATAAGCCTCTTATAACCTTTTCGCTTTTATTTTCTCTACTTTTAGAAAGACAGGTGAGAACATTAACGAGTCCCTTAGGCTGGTGGCTGTAAGGACAATGGGCATAAGTGGTTCATCGTGACAAAGACACGCCATGTTAAAGGCAGACCTTGACAGCGATGTGTGCTTACTCTTCTAATAATCCCAATAAGGAATGAAAAAATATTAGTCCGCTACTTACAGCAAGGGAAGAAAACGGAGTAATTACAGTAATTACTATTTTACTGTGGCAAAAAGAGACAACAGTAAAAAAATCCTGTCCATGAAAGGCAAAAACTTGTGCGAAGCTTCGCTCAAGGCAAGGGCATTGACTGGTTGAACCACTCATCGCGATGTTGCCTACGCTGGCGAACCAAGGCAGAGGGAAGAATTTCTGCAAGCTGTGAAATGTTGTATGAACTGTAGTGAACGGGAAAATTGACAAGTGTATGGGGAGTGTGGAGGAGGGGACCGCGTGACGTCTGCTTCTTCCTTGCTGCGAAACACGGAATATTTTATTTTTTTATTCACACCGGCCGACGACAAGTACGATGTCGGCGACTAACGTTCAGTTCGTCCCACTCCGCCGGCAAAAGTCTGTTTAGCTGCGAGTATTTAGTTGTTTATTGTCAGCAACGCAAATAACTAGCTATCGGGGAGGTCGTGTTACCCGGTGTGTACTCACCCGAAGTGCAGGCATGTGGAACAAGGTGTGCGGTCATGTGACCGTTTCAAAAGAATTTACTTCTTCCTTCTCGTTACGTTCGTTGTGCTGCGATGTTATGTGTATATGAACTGCTACACGGGTCGCAATGTTACGCCACCCCATTGAAGAGCCGGTGTTTTGTTAGAAACAGGAAGAACATTTCATAGGTCAACAAACAAGTTGTGATAGGACAGAGGAGTGTTAGAGCGGTTTTTTTTTTAAAGTAGAGACAACAACTTGTTGATGTGCAAGTCACAGCGCGGTGATACGATCAAACATGTAGCGGCCAGGTTCAGTTCTGCAGTGATATCAAAGGTGAGCAGGGAAGGGACGCAGCATGTTCCACCAAACCGCTGTCGCCTGACCTGATGTTCGTTAGACGAAAGGACAACGGACCGCAGTTTCTGCCACAGTGTGCTGGTACACTTCCGACACAAACATGTATCTGTTCTTGAAACTGAATAACGTCGAGAAGGTTATCAGCGGCATCGTCGTCGACAACGACTGCTTGCCGCTGGTGGAGGGCTTGGTGGTGGCGCCGACTTCGGCGTCTGACCGGCAGTCGATGGCCGTGAATTGTATCCCGTGGTTCAAATCCCTCGCCATCGACGCCGTGTACATTGACTGTCTTTACCGGGATTGCCGCTGGGTCCCTAAAATGTTTACCGTGCAGGTAGGTCAACTTTTTTTAACAAAAAAGCCATCTTGTGTATGCGACAACAAAATGATACCGACTGCACAATACAATGGAGGACTCTACTAACCAAGTCCAGGGCTACAGACCTAGCAGCCCCTCTCAGTACTTGTTATGGCTAGAACTATATATTGTGCAAGGCAAGTGTTAGAAGTGGATTTTATAAAAAGAATATATTGATAGCATCAGTTATATCAGGGTGTAATTTCGCTTAATTATTTATTGGTTAGTGCATAGTTTACTAGGGTAATCTTGCGCGATTTCGAATCACCCAGTTTGGTGAAAGTTAACCGAACTAAATTGCGAACTAATTAATGAATCAATGGTCTTGTTAAAAGCGAAGATTAGTGGGTTTGTTGTAATATTTTCTTTGAATTGAACTGGTTTTTATGTCCTGAGATGTCAGATTTCATTGACAGAAAGAATGAAAAGACACAGTCAGAGAGACAAGGCAGACAGAAAGAGAAATATTTTTAAACAAATAAATAAATACCGTCCGTTTACATTCCACCTTGAACCATCAACAAAGGTGTGCATGAAAAGCTTTATATTCGTACGAATACTCATGGAGGCAATTAGGGTGTCATTCATGTAGGAAAAGGAAAAAACAAACAAACAAACAAACAAACAAACAAACAAAACACACCCACACACACCAGGATAAAACAAGCTTTATGTAGTCTTCAACGTAAATTTTCCCTGTGTAGGAATAGTTTCAACATATTTTCCCTCTTCCACGTTTTCCCTTGTAGTTATTCAGCTTGCTTCCTGTTCCCTAAGGGAGTGGGAAATCCACCCATTGAACTTGCACCCACTTCGCCAAACGCAGAGACCGTTCACAATCGAACTCCGGGCACCTCCTGTCAACACACACCCACCCACTACGCAGCGGGTAGTAGTTTGTCTCGAATACCTCCAACCTTCTCCCATTTTCCAGTTCTGGCACGTTCATACAGACGAAGAAAATAAAGCCACCCCTTTCCCTACCCCGCATTTACATTCCTTGTCCCAGCAGTTTGAATTTTCTTCCTGTAGTGAACACTAGCGCCGGGCTTCGCCGTTTCTAAGCAACGAGACGCACGAAAAAAAAAAAAAAAAAAATAAATCGGACAGTCTCGGGTGTGTATAATTATTTGTAAGACATGAGACGATCAACACCAACGTTAACAAACACTGGTAAACAGTTTGAGAAACTTTTTTTTTCTTTGCAGCATTGAAATGTCTTCATTCGTATCCCGCTAAGGCAGACATTACGAAAGCAATATTTCGTGGAAACCAATTTGAAACAAACCAGAAAAACCAGTGCCTTGAGGATATATTTTAGCTCAGAAACCTAGAAACTAAAATTGCCTCACTAACCAAATATGGTTGTGACATTTGACCTGTTGTATCTGTTGCTCAAGTGATTCTTAGTGGAATGTGTGCTCCTAGTTTCGGTAACTGATGAAAGGCTATTATTTTCCTCAACACCACTGTAGTACACATATTTATATTTTTCAATTAAATCGACATTCTAGCCCCATAATGGCCAGCACGTGTTTGCCATGCATTCTCGTGTGTTTCATTCTTGATGAGATGTGTCATCAGACATTCTGAGATAATAATTATGGATGTTCGGCCAGCCGCGGTCGTTAGATAGAAGATAACTTACTTGACGGTCAGTCAGGGTTATCAGTTTTAGCAGATTCTGAGCGTTTTTGTCCTTGTTCCTTGTTAACTTCCCGTACTGCTGTAACAGTATCACAGTTTTAAAAAATAAACTAGTTACTTGAAAAAATTTCTATGTGTCAACGGAAACTTTGTAAATTCAGTATGGCCACCGATGCAATACCCAGGCGTAAACTGACACGAGAAAACGTAGGAGTATCATTAATGAATCAAACAAGTAAGCTTTTATATTTGTATGTTTGAGTGTGCAAAATTCCGAGCATAATAAGTACTTCAACTGTCATCCCTTTTGAAGCAGACCCACGAAACGAGTGTGAAGGAGATCTCGCAAACCGGTTTGGGCAGTGGCCAATCAGAAGCGTTCTTCCCAATCTCAGCTCGTCCGATCTTCCGACATGGAGGCGAAATGTCCGACTTCGATCCCATTGCAGACGAGCTGTATGAAAGAGCTGAGGGCATTCTGTCGTCTGATTCAAAGAAAGCAATGCCGGAAGAGGAACTTCGAACCGAAGTAAAAAGCAGCACGCACGAAAACTCGCATTTCTCTGGTTTCTTTTCTTTTTCTCTCCATTCCCTCACTTTCTTTTTCTTTCAATTTTAGCAAACCTGTTATTCTATACTCATATACCTTTTTCTTTCTTTCTGTACTTTCAGCTGACTTTTTATATTCACTTTTCGATCAGATAGTCGTGTTTCTTTCTGGAGTTAGAATATGAGTTTTGTTTCTTTCTTTAGACATTTAAATGCTCTGTCTCAATTTTTGCCATCTTGGTGCATATTTGTCATCTCTCTCTACAGAAAGAGTCAGCTGTTAGGCTTAAGTTTAGTCTCAGGGGTTAAAGGTTAGGAACATTGGATGTTAGGGGCTTAGGACATGAGAACGATAGAGCACACGTGACAGGTCAAGCGAAGACAGGCATTTACGAACTTTAAAGAAAAAAGCGGTGGGTTTGAGCACAATAGGTGAGAATAGCTGTTAAAAACTAACTGCTGCGAGAAACGAGAAAACGAAGGAAGTAAAGAAGAGTGGAAAAGGCGATTGTAGTAGTGCGCATGTACTTGTGTTTCAGTGCGCCCAGCTGCTGCACTGCTGCATTTTCCCAATTGTTGAGTTCTCCAAGACAGATGTCCCCGTGCTGCAAGGCTGCAGTCAGCGCATCGCACTTCGTATCCAGGCTCTGGAGGAGGAGATCAACGAGAAAGAGGCAGAGCTGGTGGTGACGGAAGGCCTGCTGAGCAAGCGCAAGAGCAAGATCCTGGCCAACGAGCACCTGTGCGACGAGGCCCACGTGCAGGCGTGCACGCCCAGCTTCCTGCATGCCATGTACGACAGCCTGGCTGCCGACATCCAGGAAACCTACACCCAAGTGGAACTGCGGCAGCGCAAGGTGCAGGAAGAGCGCAAGAGAAGCAACACCGGCAGGGTTCTGGAAGGGCTGGTCCGTGATCGCGATGCATCTCACGAGCAGTTACAGAAGCTGTTGACCATCCGTGAGACCCTCCGGACCTTCTTGGACTCCACCCATTCGTCCTCTGCCTCCAGCAAGAAGACGAGGAAGATAAGCAAGGAAGAAAAGGGTTCGTACGCGATGCTTGTGAAGATCTATGAGGAAATGAAGAGTATAAAGTGCGAGGTGACCCGGCTGTGCTACCGCAGGCTACACTGTACTGCCATGAAGAAAGCCATCGATGCGACTGTGATGAAGATCGAGAGAGGGAAGGTGGAGAGTGTCTGTGACTTCAGCGAGTTTTCCCTCAACGTGGGTGTGGCAGGAGGTGGGGGCAACTGGAGCGGGTGGATGAGCATGCAGGACCAGGTGAACGAAGTCATGGACAAAAGGGATTCCGTCGTGTACCGCGAGCACTTGAAGCGCTGTCAGTTTGTCCTCGACATTGCCAGCTCCGTCCTCAGCGAGCAGGTCATTCTGGAGCCTGAGAAAGGCGACGTGCTTGAGGACAGCGGCGATGACTGCCTTGATAAGTCCTCCTACACGACGAAATCCGAGGGCGTGAAGAGCGAGAAGCTTCGCAATTGTGATGGAGCTGATTTGTGGAGAAAAGCACGTATGTCCCCAATTCTTTTTTAGGCCTCCTCTCTTTGGCTCTCTTTTCCCTGTCTGTGTGTGTGTGCGCGCGCACTTGTTGAAAGAGGTCGAAGAAAAAAATGTACAAAGAAGCAAGGAAGGAAAAGAAGTAGTGTGTTTGCTCTGAAAAATGTACCTAGGAATCAAGTTCTTCCCAACTATCTTGTCTGAAATGAAACATTTACCCATCTATCCTATCTGTCGAATATGCCTACGAATATGCCTATCACCCTTGCTGATTTTTCTACTCGGCACAGGCAACAAAGCTGTACAAGCAGCACTCGATCACCTGGTGGAGGTTGCGAGCACCCAGATGATGAACATGGCCAGGGTTATCGTTCTTCACCTTGGGCTTGACGCGGACAATGTGCGCTACGTGCGGCGTGCCTGGGTGTGCTACTCCCCGTACTTCTTTCGTCTGACCCTGAGCCAGCTGCAGCAAGTGTACGCCCGCCTGCACTCGGCGCACGGCGCTCAGATGCACGCCGTTGTCACCAGCCTTGCCCTCACCGACATCGTCGACGAGCGGTTCTTCGAGGATTTCTTCGTGCGCAATCTAGACTGGAAGCGCCTGAAAGGTGATGGGAAGGACGAGGTTGCAGGTCAAAGGGAGGCAGAAGAAGGTCTGACCCCGGAGGAGTCAGTGGAGCCGCTCTCGTCCACGACCCTCGTCTCTGACCTTCGCCGCTGCTCCGTGGACGAGCTGTACGCTCTGGTGGACAAAGACTGTCTGAAGCTGTGCAAACAGATGCGGGAGCTCGAACGCACGGAGATGTTGTCGGGGTCCTTGTCGAGCAAGAGCAGCAGCAGTAGCAGTAGCGTCAGTAGCCCCGACGTGGGAGACACGGATGTGAGGTCAGAGAGCAAAGGTCACGACTCGGACAGCAGCAGCAGCAGCGGTGACGCGGAGGGCCGCGGCGAGGAGGCGGTCCTCCAGCAGCTGAAGAAGCGCGCCTCGGCTCTGGTGTTTGTGACGTCGAAAACGCAGGGGCGGCGATCGGTGACGTCGCTGCTGGCCGCTGTCGACGGCGTCATCGCGCCCTTCAACGCCCTGATGCAACAGGTGGTGGACAGCCCGGACCTTCTGGAGAAGCTGCGCCTCCTGGAGCAAGGGGTCCGCTTCCTCGCCCAGCAGGTGGAGCTGCACTGCCAGGACAAAGGCATGGACAGCTTGCTGCCAATGTCCCTCTTCGCCACAGTCTGCCTGCAGCGAGACGTCTTCATCTCTCTGTTCACGCAGCTGCAGCTGCTCAACGATTTCAGGCATCACGTGGTTCTTCCAGCTGTTTACGACTTCGGCCTCACGAGCGCCTACACTCCGTACTTTTTCCTCTCCGAGCGAAAGGAGAATCTGAGGAAGACCGAGTCCGACACTTAACCATTCGCTTGGCTAGATGTATCAAGTGCAAAAACCAGCACGTGAGTTGCTTCGAGTTTGGTAACTTAGGTCACGTGATCTACTAACCCCGTTTTAATCTGCGCACGCGCTGTGACTGATGAGCTCGATCAAATTAAGGATATAATTACACACACACACACCTTCTTTCAACTGAATTGTTGTACGAGGCAGAGCGGGAACTACTTCTGCTCAAGAGCACATCACACACTCTCACCACTCGGTTTACTTCCTAAACTGAGATTAACCCAGTGAAAAGGAGAGACATCCAAACAAAGGACACTACATGGATCTGTTTTGTTTATATTGTTTGAAAAAAAAAGTATTACGATGTTTAGCTATGCTCGAACTGTTGTTGTTGTTTTCCTAGGATCAGTAATAGTGATTTGTGGTTTAAAACATGATAATTAATGATAATATAGAATCTCAACGATTTGCGTGTGTCTGTATTAGAACTTTGTTTTAGAGTCGGAATAGTCTAATATGAATCCCACATCTTCATAAAAAACAACGCATTCATAGGAGGGAGGGAGTGAGGGGAGAGAGAGGAAGAATAAAGAGTCCTTGTATGTGTGTTTGTGCATGCGTGCTTGGTTGTATTGTGTGTAGACTGGTGTGTGTCTATGTATTTATGTGTATGGGTGTGTGTTCAGAAATGAATAAGCAGTTAATATACGAAATTATCTTTTGTAGTTCCAGGGTAAACAAAGTTTTTACACATCTTTTAGAAACGAACATTGTTGTGCAAAGGGCATTTCTTATTCTTCAAAGGTCGGGATCAACCCTTCAGGTATATAACGTTTCCTTTTAGTATAAAATGGCGACACTTCATTTAGAAAATTAAATTTTTGTATGTTCCCATGGCTTTTCGTCTGTCTTTATGTGTATTCGCGAGCGTGCGTACGTGTGCATATACAATTGTTTATCCCTTTGTCTCCGTGTCGCGCTCGCCATAAACCACATTGCCTGCCGTGTAGTATACACACAAACAGCAAGGTGTGCATTAGTTTGTGTGACTCACAAAAGACTCCAGTGTCACTATGTCACCTGCATTAACAACCACCGACAAGCGAGTGTCAAGGTGAATGTAATGTTTACCGCGAAATGTTGTTAGCGAAACCTCAAGCCACGGCATGCAATGCGAAATTATAAACACCATCTTAGGGACACACATTTTTTAATGATCGATTCAGTGCAAGATACTATTTCTCCAAAGATGGACTACAAACGTTCAAGGAAGTATCTAAAAAAAAAAAAAAAAAAAAAGAGGAAGGGGAACTTTCTACCCCACCACTCTCCATTTGAAAAGAACGCCAAGGTGGAAAACCCAGCAAGAAACCACAACGATGTCCTGGACGACACTAGTGGCGAAAACTCTTGAGGACAGAACAGCCCTGACTAACTGCCAAATCACAGTTTTTAGCATGTGCTTGTCTCTCTCACGACATCTAGTAGCCGCCCAGTAATCAAAACACTCGCTTGTCACCATTGCAGTTAGAAACTCAGGGTTCGAATCTCGTCTCGAGTCACTCTATATGTGACACGTTTATTTTATTTGCACTTTTTTCAGCGCGTGCGCAATGAGCTTAAAAGATCGTTATCCTTTGTATTACCATTTGTTTCTTTTTTTTTTTTTTTTAAAGAACTTGCGTGTCTGTCTATTTTGTCCTTGCTGTATCGTGTCAGCGCAACATCCGTAACTAAGGCAGTTTTGGGGTTTAGGGGAGGGGTATTGTTGTGAAGGTTTTAATTTTGGACAAAGTGACTGATCAGACTAAACAACGGAGGTCAAGGGTTTGTTAAGCTGGCAGCCGCGTTCAGATGATAGTAAATGCGCAGAACAATTGTCACTGCCCCCCCTCTACCCATAAAAAAAGCCTCCCTCTCTATCGCGCGTTGGTAGATGTTTACTGTAAGAGCACAGATAAAAGTGTGCCAGTGACTGAAGGGATAAATTGGGTTAGATAAAGAGATACGCACTTATTAAATGATTGGTTGGATTAATCAATTGTTTTACACACAGTAACATACACATTCTTTTTTTTTTTTACTCTCGCGCGCGCGAGCACACACTCTCACACATACACACCCCACCACCACCACTTTAACATTTGTCACTTTCATAATGATTACAAAACAAAAGCGCTTTCCTGCTTCAACTTGTGTCATTTTATTTGACAGAATTATTTTTTTGGTTTGTTTTTGGTCGTGCGGATTTACAAGATCAAGGAACAGTACGATATGCGACTCGATCTGAGTTTTATTCATAAGACAAAAGAAGAAAAATGTTTTTTTTTTCAACGACAACGGCAAAGCTTTAAACGAAACTTTTTAAAAACTGTAAATAAAAGAAATATAAAAAAGCTAATTATTCCAGGTAAAGGGCACTGGCAGCGGACTGTCTCTAAAAGTCTGGCCAAGTATAATGCTCAGGTTAAGTTTTCTAACAGCAAAATCGCTATCACGATATCCGTAGCATCATCTAGTAAGAGATTAAAAAAATAATAATTACACAGTTATCGTTTCACAAGATCATCGGTTTCCTTTTAATTTTTTTTTTTTTTGCCACATTTCCATCAAATAGAGCTTATGACGACTTTGATGATTTCTGCAATAGCAAATGTTACCCACAAAATCCTAACAACGATCAAAGGTAAGCTCGTGTGCAATGTCAATTCTGTTTTGAGTGACAATTTCACAACATAGATAATTGTAAAATTTTAAACTTCGATTTCGTCGCTTTAATTATAAAAATAGCCGTCGGCACTGTACATTTTGCTGTCTGCCAGTGAAGTTTTGTTACAATGACATGCCAACTAAAAACTCTTCAGTTAATATTGTTTTAGCAGCCTAATGCTTAGCTTAATTCTTTGAACAATACTTGAAAAACTGGCCTTTCTTTGAACATCATTATAAAATCACTGATGTCTGTCAGCAATAGAGATCATGGAATTCTGCTTTGTGGAAAAAAATCGCTTGAAAGGAATGTGTAGTACTGGTATTAATTTGAAAAGCGATGAATAAAACGTGATCAGTTCTATGAGCCATGTGGTGGTTCTTCTCTGAAAAAAAGGCAAATAATAAAAGAGGATCATCATCATCATCATCATCATCATCATCATCATCATCATCATCATCATCATCATCATCATCATCATCATCATCATCATCATCATCATCATCATCATCATCATCATCATCAACCACCACCACTATGCGCACCGGCTGCAAACATGTTAACACTTGTGTTGATTGAGCTATTATCCAATCCACTAGCTGTAATGAAATTCCTGATGTCATGTACAATAAAAGGCCTCACGTATTTATCACTGTAAAGCAGCATTCAAATAAAGATGGAAGAACAGAAAGCCCTTCCCAATAAAAACAGACAAAAAGTTCGAACTCAGTCGCACAAGCCAACAAATTTCCCAAGTAAATGAACACTAACATGGCGTCTGCTTACCAAGGCCCAATAAACTTGTACGAAGCTAGGAAGCCTTTTGCCGAGTTCTGGTTGTCGCTAGCAAAGAAGACCTTGATCTTGTTGCTCTTTGACTCCCAGAGAAGATTGGCCTGGACCCCGCAAAAGACGTCTTTGATTCCTTTGTCCTGGTCCAGCAACTGGAAGGTAGCAACAGCGGGTCTTTCTCAAGATCACGTAATGTCTCAGCCAAACATAGTGTTAAAAAACTATTTTTGTTACAAAGTGATGACAACGACACGCCAGTCTGTCATCATGATGTCGGACTCGAGTTGGCCTTTAAGGAAGACTAGCACCTACAATCCATTTGCACGTCCCGAAAGCAGTCGATATGGTTTCAGAAAACACAAAGAAAAGATACGAGCACCCGGAAGATTGTCGAGAGAAGAAAAATGTACACACAACATAAAACCCTAAAAGGCTCCTCGCATGCCCATTCCCTTATACACAAACCTGCACAAGAAGTCCCACCAAAGTCGTCTACTTACGGTCACGCTGTCCTTGCTGCAGTCGTCGCTTTCCAGCTCCAGGAAGCTGAACGAAAGGCGGACAGAGTAGCCAGGGGGTGCCACGATCGTGGTCACGCACAGTTTGTTGCTCGGGTATTCCTCGGGAAAGCCGGGGCTCGACAGAATGCCGGTGGGGTTCGTCAGAAGTCGGTCACAGCCTTTCACAGAACAAATACACGTATAGCTTCACAGAAGGCGATAGAATGGGCAATAACTACACCATACCGTGCGACATATTTAGCGAAGTTAATCAGACTTAATACTTTAAAACACAACAGCAATAATAATAATAATCATGGGAAAGGCTTGTGTAGTTCAGATTCCTAGCATAGTGAAGCTCTCCGAGAGAAGTATAAATACTACATTAATGAGTAGAAACAGCAACTCTCAAGCTCTGGTTTGCTGTCAGTGGCACGATCAAGGCCTCGAATGCAATACTTAATACTATCAGAAGATAACATTGATAAAGGAACATCTAATCAGCCCGGTGACATACGACTTCCTGGTAGACGAGCGTGGGCCAAGGAAGACTACTCTATCACTCCGATATGATTAAAAAAGGTGGAAAGTAGTTTCCCCTTAGTTTTTTTTTGGCCAAGGATTAACATTTGTTTGTTACTCTGCGGGAAATAGTAGATGATGATGATGTAGTCATTACGATAACACACGATGTCATCGATGATTCTAAAGGTTTTGACCTATGTAGACTGGGACGGTCCATCATTACCGAATGGATGACAGGAGGGAAAGGGACAGACCTGGACGTGGTGGGGCCTGCAGCATGCTGTAGGTCATGTTGTAGCCATGACCTGGTGTAGCCACAGACATTCTGATGGTGACCACGTTGCCTCGCGTTGTCCATTCTCTCGGCCTCCCAGCATTGCACAGGTCGTGGCGGCTCTTGCCCTTCTTAACACTGCCACCCTCTTCTTGCACCTCCAGCCAATCGCCTGCAGCAAAATGCAATCGTGACATCCACTGACAAGCTCTCTAGAATGATAAGACTAACATGAATTTTACAGGTTACTAAACTGACACATGTATCTGAAACCACCTCGCAATGTGCAAATATTATTACATTTAATTTGAAAGTCATTTCGTCTGCTGTGGACGTACCCTACATTTTAATTTTTATCTTGAAATGAAGTTAAGGGGTAATCATTAGCAGAAAAGATCATAAAATGTGTTTCAAAATTAACCTTGCTGTACTCAGTACCCATAATTTCCGTCACCATCGCCATGTATTTTGCTCATAAAGTTGTTTCAAACAGACTTTTGGAGATGGTAAAATTCTCAAGATGCGAAACGTGACTTTTAATATTACACTGCAAAAGGGATTACAACAACATTAACGCATGCGGCCAGTTGGGATGAGCTCTAACCCTCTTCACAACTGATGAGCACGTCATTGAAAGACAGGTGAACCGAGGAGCCAATGGGAGCGACGATGACGTGATCACATGACATGTCCAGCGGGTGTCCAATCAGAGCTAAGCTTCCCTGACGGGCAGTGAGAACTGTGTTGCACAAGGGTCTCGGTGATGGCGGCATCAGAACTGACCCTGCGAACAGAAAAGTTCTCGCTTATGAATAAGTTGTTTCTCATATGATCTCGATAAACAGATATCCACAAAACAGATAGAGAAAAACTGCCACAATTTAAAGAATTTTATTTGACAGCGAAGACAGTCGCCTGACATCCTAATCCAAACCCACACCCCACAAAATGAAGCAAGACCTCATAACTGTAGCTCTTAAATTAGATATCAGCTGTTTTCTTTGCTGTTCCTGTGAACAATGGGACAACACAACCGTGGTAAAAAATTTTGTTTACTTAGCAACGAAAATTGCCATCCACCATTACAAACACATTTCACAATATACGACTACTTAAAAAAACAACAACAGAATATCGGGGGCAGAGGGTCAGGGAAATTAGAATTAAAAGCAGATATAACAAAATAACATTTTACTAAAATAAGACAGCAAAATTGACTTAAATAATTAAGTCTGCTTAAAATAAATGAACGCACGAAGGAACAAGCAAGCGAACTAACAAAGACACAAACAAATAAACAAACGCACGGTTGAACAAACAAAAAGCTGTCGTCATAATTTGTGGTGGCGAAAAAGAGAAAAAAGTTGTATGGGCAAGTTTAAAAAAAAAAGAAAAAAAAAAGGAGATAAGAGGATGGGAAGTTTACTCACGTCTGCGCCGTGCGGCGCACTTGTTGCAGTACTTGCGGCAGTTCTGCAGTGCCCAGTCAGCATAATTGGTGCACATGCTCGGTCCGTAACCTGGGCAGTTGTCGAAGACATCCTTGCAGGCATCTGTACAGTTCATGTAAAAACTATATTGTCTCATACAGTCGTGTGCAATCTATTAATGAATGAGTGCACGGAGGTGACGGCCTCCAATGAATAAAGGAAAAAACCCCGACAGTGTTCGTTATGTTTGGTTAAGGATCACAATATACAACGGATTTTAATTTAATTTAAGGATTTCTGAATGTAACTTTTATCAATAGAGAATGAAGATTCTCACAATATGCTCGTACCACTTATTAGAAAAAAAAGTAAAAGCTGCTTCTCTGGGGAGAGACCCACTCAATTCGGTGAGGATAGTTCCAGTTTGCAAGGTCAGTGCGTGGCGCGGGCATCGAACCTTTATGTGTATGTGTTCAGATCCCGTTTCTCTAACTAGTTGGTTCTCTGCCTCTCCAACTAGCAAATTCTCTTTTGCTGACTACGTTGTCTTACGTGAAGTACTGTGATGCTACAGGTCACGCGAAACTTCGCAATGCTGCATAAGCTACAAGTTACGTGAAGATAGATGTGAATATGTGAAAAGTACTTGACATAAGGGAAGTAACCCGATCGCAAGTTAGACATGGGTTGTGTGAGGCTGTAAGAAATTATACGATGCTTTTTTTCCGTGAGACTATATGAAATTATATGGTTTCAACAGATGTTAGGTTACGTGAAACTACGTAATGAGAGAGCGAGGCCAGGTTAGGTTATATAAAACTACGTGAAACTAGGTAAAGACAGTTAATGTTGTGACGTTACGATACGTTACGTGATAAGGTTAATGTTTGAAGTTACATAAGATTACGGATAAGTTATGCCAGAATAGATGTAGTTATGTATGAACTACGTCAGACTGCATGAAAGTACGTGATCACAGTTGATTTTTGTTCCAGAAGACGTAAAGCTACTTGACGTAAGGGTGTGTGAAATCTTGTGAGGGAATGAGTGGCTATACGAGACAGCTTCGTGAAGGTACGTGATGTCACGTGAAGCCAAGTGAGACTACATAAAGCCTACGCGGGCGACAGTGATACAACTGGTCTCACTCTTTCCACAGACAAAATTTAGTCTTTAGTCCACCCGGCATACTGGCTAGTGCAGATGGACTGACCGTAACCACTACAGTCACCGCTCTTGTCCATACAGCTTGCTGAAATAAAATATAAGGCTAACAGCTGGAGCACACACCGCAAGCACTGGTCAGATGAACAAAAGCAAGCATATGTATTTAAGATATACTTAAAAAGATGACGACGACGACGACGACAACACCAACAATAAAAAAAAACCAACTACGCAGTCTTTTGTGAAAAAGTGATTCGAGAAACCCTGAAGCCATGCTTTTGGATTAAAATAAAATAAATCAGCTGTCAAATAAAGCTGCTAGATGGATGCACACATTTCTTGCTGACCGTTCATCCCGCTTTTGATGTTCACCTGATGCACAGTAAGTTATGATGTGTGAGTAAAACAAGCTTGAGATTGAGAAATACGCAAAGAAAGATTTGCAACCAATATTCGTCGCCATCTTTTCGAGAGTGAGTGAGTGAGTGAGTGAGTGAGTGAGTGAGTGAGTGAGTGAGTGCGTGCTGTAGAAGAGGAAGAGCAGGAAACGTTTTTTAAAAAGTGTTACAATATTTATATTCTTTTTACTTATAATGACTTATAAAACTCTTGTTTGTAGTTATGAAACATATTTAGTGGTGGAATAAGTACCTTTCTATGCAAGTGTACAACGCGCCAATAGACAACGCACAACGTACACATTGGAGCTTACCGTCTCCCACGGTGGAGCCTGAGGTCGGAGAACCATTACCATTACCATTACCATTACCAATACCATTACCATTTAGGTCTTCCCCTGCACCATTACCACTTCCGCTTCCGGCAGACCTGCCCACCGCACTACCACCACAAAGCCCGCAGTACTCCCGGCAGTTCTCCGCCACCCACTGAGTGTACTGAGCGTCCGAGCAGATGGACGAGCCGTAGCCTGCGCAGTTGCTGAAGGTGTCTTTGCACCCGTCGACCGCCGACGTTGCCGTTGCCGTTGCCGCCGCGGCGCTGGTTGTTGCGGTAGAACAGAGTTTGCAAGTTTTGGCGCAGTTGCTCTTGGCCCAGGAACGGTAGATGTCGCTGGTGCAGGTCGAGGCGTCGTATTGAGCGCAGTTTGTCAACACGTCACTGCAATCCGCGGAGGAGGCCGCTGTGGTCGTCGTCATAGCAAAGCCTGTGGTGGTCGTGACGTCACACAAGCCGCAGAAGCGAGCGCAGTTGGACAGAGCCCACGGCTTGTACTCCTCCTGCTTGCAATAAGACGGGTCGTACTGGGCGCAGTTGGTTAACGTGTCCTTGCAGTCCTGGCCGGCACCTGAACTCTCGTCGCAAAGGTCGCAGAACTTGGCGCAGTTGGACTTTGCCCACCACGTGTAGTTGGCGTTGGTGCAGACGGATTTACCGTAGTTGGCGCAATCGGACAGTTGGTCTTTGCAGTTTTTGTCTGTCTCCACTGCTTGGTTTGTTGTAGTAGCTGTTGTTGTTGTCGCTGTTGATGTCGTCATAACTTTCGTCGTAGTGGCTGTCGTTGTTGTCCTCGTCAGCGAAGCGCTAGACGTGTTCTCATCGCACAGTTTGCAGAAGAACGCGCAGTTGGTCCTGGCCCAGTCCTTGTAAACGGGATTATTACAGACGGTGGGATCGTACTGGTTGCAGCTGCTTAACTGATCTTTGCATTCCTCCGACCTGACCATGGTGATGGTGGTGGTAGCGGCATCCGACTGGCAGAGGTTACAGAAACGTGCGCAGTTGTCCTGAACCCATGCTGTGTACCTCGTGTCGTTGCAGATGATGCTGGTGTACTGAGAACACACATCCGTCTGGTCTCGACAGTCGGACTTCACTTGCTGTTGTGTTGTCACAAAAGGTGTTGTTGTCGTTGTCGTTGCTGTGGGGGTGGTGGTGTCCTCATCGCCGCACATTTTGCAGAAGAATGCACAGTTGGTCCTGGCCCAGTCCTTATAAGCGGGGTTAGTACAGACGGTAGGGTCGTACAGGTTGCAGTTGCTTAACTGGTCCTTGCATTCCTCCGACCTGACCATGGCTGTGGTGGTAGTCGTTAAAGGTGTAGTCGTCGTCGTCGTCGTCGTCGTCGTGGTGGGGGTGGTGATGTCTGCACCGCCGCACATTTTGCAGAATTTCGCGCAGTTTATCTGCACCCATTCGGCGTAGTCAGCATTGCTACACACCGACTCCCCGTATAACGGACAGTTGTCTACGGCATCCTTGCACTCCACGGCTTGACCGGCCATGTCCGGGCACAGTTTACAGTGCCGTGCGCAGTTCTCCTTGGCGAAAGCCGCATACTCTGTCTGCGCGCAAAAGCTGGCGCCATAGGTAGCACAGTTGTTGTCCTTGTCCTGACAAGCTGATGCCTGAACGACGGCGGTTATAGTCGTCGCAGGTGGCGTTGACGTTGTGCTGGCAGTCGTCGTGGTAGTAGGAATTGGAATTGCAGTTGTAGGCATGGCGGTTGTTGTCATAGTTGATGTAGTGGGTGGTGTTGTTGGGGTGGTAGTGCTGGTGGTAGTGGTAGGGGTCGTTACTTGCTGAGTAACAGGTGCTGTTAGAGTTATGCAAAGTTTAGAGTAGACTGTCAACCCCTGGAGAAGACTTGAAACTGTAGGTGACCACACCTATTTCCTGAGGTTTAATAAGCTTTTGTGCCTGTGCAGCAACCCTATTCTTAAGCGGAACATGTTTTCATGCTTATATATTGCTTCGACATTAAAATTTGTATTCAAATATGCCAAGTATTAGGCATCGCTTGTAAATCAAAGAGAAAATTATCTGATGGCTTGTTTTAGAAGATTTTTTAAACAACCTTTACAATGTATATTTTAAATTTTGTATAGAGAGATTGATCTGAGATTAGCTTTTATCGAATGTTGAATATCGAAGTCTGCATGTGTCTAGTGACAAATATTAAGTGTAAACGTTAAGCAAACTGCAACAAAAAAGTCAAAGCTTGAACAAGCAAAAGCTCCTGCACCCATCGCCCATCATGCTTCACCCGCCATGACCTCCCCTGTAGCGCCCGTTCTACCCTCTCCACTCCCCCATCCATCCATAGTCTGGTGCGTGGCCTGTGTGTTAACAGGTGTTGAGTTCACCTGGCGAGGTTATCACGCTACCTTCTCACCTGTGCTGCCGAGGTTGCTGGCGCTGCAGAAGCCGCACATCTTGGGGCAGGTTAATTTTGCCCATTCGGCGTACTCATTAGTACAAATGGACATGCCGTAGTCTTTACACTGGGTGTTCTTGTCTTCACAGGCTGTCAGGAGAAACACATACATATTTTATTTTGTGTGTGTGTGTGTGTTGGGGGAGGAGGGCTGGTGTGTTTGTGTGAGAGAGAGACAGAGACGAGAGACTCTTTAGAGTTTTGTAACGGGAATAAAAAAAATTTGGTAGACGGTCTAATGGACGCACATCTCTCTGATACAGGAGGTGGACTTGACATTGCAGCCCCTAAAGGGCTACTAATAATTGCTATTATTCATGATCCGCGATCCATTCAGCCTTCTATTTTTAGCTATCCCACCCCAACCCTACCCTCATCCTCATCGTCGTTCTCTTCATCGTCATTACAATCAATAAACAATCATCGTCAAACCTGATCCACTCTCGGCCACAGCTGGGTTTGTACCTGCTGGTGTTGTCGCCGCAGCTTCACTCCCACCCGTGCAGAAGCCGCACATTTTTGCACAGTTCTCCTTGGCCCATTCTTCGTATGTGCCGGTGCAGACAGACGAACCATAGCCTGGACATTCCGCGATTTTGTCCTCACAGACTGTCGACCAAAACAACAGATACACTTTTAATGAACTTTTAAATTTTACAATTTTTAATTTAATTTTTCTTTTTGTTAACTTAAAAATTTTTTATAATTCTTTTTGCTATGTCTTGGTGTTTTAGTTATTTTATTTAAGTAATTTTTCTTTGTTTTATTTTATCTTTTTAGTGAATTTATTGTAATTTTATAAAGAATAATTTTGCCTTAGTTAGCTGCACAATATGTTTCTAAAACTTACATTTCTAGTGTCATTTCTATACCATTTAGATGCGCTACACAAGAGCGTAAGAGAAATTGTGCTTTCGGGAAATAAAACTAGCTTCTAAAATTGTGTTGTAGATTGTATTTCTCTAAAACTGATTATCCTATCAGCACGATTACAAACCTGCCGCCGGTTCACTGCCACCGCTGCAGATGCCACACATCTTGGGGCAAGTTTCTTTTGCCCAGTTCTCGTACTCGCCGGTGCAGATGGACGTACCATAGCCTTCACAGTCGCTGCTTTTGTCTTCACAAGCTGTCACCACAAACAGAGACTCGTCACGGTCAAAGAATTTTAAAGCTGCAAAATACACGGAATTGTCCTTGTTACTGTCAGCTAATAGCCGCACTCAAGCTGCAGATACTTACCCAGAAAGCCCTCGGGCGTACAGAAGACGCAGGTCTTCATGCAGCTCGTCTTCGCAAAGGCCGCGTAGTCCTTGCACATGGCGGGCTCGTACTTACCGCAGGATGTCGTGTCTTTGCAGTCGTCGCCAGCTGTTAACACATGCATTTAAGTCGCAGTGTTATGGGGATAATATTATCACTTAGTGTAATATCACTTTCAAGATAAATTTACAGCATGTAACAAAAATAATCTCAAGACCCTGTAATAAATATGAATGATTCTTGCAGCGTGCCCTACGTGCCTGCGCCACCTGTCAAACGGATCCAGTTTGTGGTCAGTAGAGCAATATCGGAAGTAAACTCCTTTTATCACCATGCTCATTCTAGGTGAAATTAGGTGATACAATAACTGTAGGGTTTACTGATAAATTTTAAGCAATAGAATGTAGTGGAAATGGTGAACACGCACGCACGCGCACACACAGAGGTCCTTTGACATAACGAGATCACCTTGCTATGCACAAATATATTTTTTCAGTTAGGACTGAGTCCATTAATTAACAGGGCGCCCGGTGGTGTAATGGTTAAAACACTCGCTTGTTACTACTGCTGTGAGAGTCCCTGGAATGAGTGATGGTGTCAGATTGCAGCATTACAGTAGTCAGTGTCAGAAAAGTTTCTTACTGATTTCCGGATTGCACACTGCCAGCACGCATGACTGCTGTTCATTTGGCTTCGCAGATGCATCACACAGGGAGTCAGAAACAGGCTCATTGGAAGTGGCATCTTTCACGCAGGTGATTGTGCGTGTTTGCACACCTTTACCACAGGTAAGGGAACACTGTAGGACAAACATAAAATCAAAGGCAATATAGAAAATGAAGAAAGAAAGAAAGAAAAAAAAACCAACCAACCAACCAAAAAAGACAAAAAACAAACAAACAACTCCCTCCACCCCAAAAAGAACGAAAAAAAGAAACAAACAACAAAAACAAAACAAACAAAAAACAGCAGAGTGAATCCCGTGTGATACCTCGTGTACTCGCCTGTCTCTCTTTCTCTTATCACTCGCTCTCAGAATAGTTTATGTGTGTAGACTGTACGCGTAATAGCGTCTTCTTGTTAGTGTGGATATATCAAACTTGTGTTCATGTATGTGTTCAACAATATGGGGATGTGCATCGGCATGTGTGTGTAGATTTGGTTCTGTCTAACGTTGTTTAAAACAAAAACTTAAGCGAAACAGAATAAAACAGAATGAAAAAGCCCCTAAAAATAAAAATAAAATAAAAATAGCACTTCCCCCCAAAAAAGCAAGAACAAACCCACAGGAAGAAAACAACAGTCACAAGTCAACGTAAAGCCCACGAAACACATAAATACAGAAAGAAAAATAAATAAACAAATACAACGCGATGTTTAAATAACACAAAAGCAAAAACCTTTTCCAGTTTGCCACGCCCTCGCCACACCAACCCAGTGAAGACCACATGACCAACCTACCGCAGACCACGCTCCTGTGCTCCAGACCGAGGGGCATGCGACATCCTCGTTACACTTGCGAGTGTCCGCGGGCCGCTGATCGGCCGGGCAGCTGCTGGCGTCCACGTCCTCCTCCGTGCCGTCCATGTCCCTCACGCACCTCAACTGCCTCGTCTGAGACCCGCCGCCGCACGTCTTGGAGCACGTGCTATATCTTCCCACTTTCCATCTGAGGGCCAAGGACGTTTTGACGTGACAGAATCAGTTTTCTTCATTTTAATCAGCTAATTTTTTCACTCTTTCCTTATTTCTTCATCTTATCCTCTCTGTTCTTTCTTTTGTTTTTAGTTTTTGCTTTTTGTAATTATCAAACCAATGAAAAGATTCATAAAAGATGGTCGTGTGGTGTAAATGGATGGATACATTAGTGAGATGGGCGTTCAGGGGGAGGAGGATGTTAAGGAACTTGAAAACCTCTTTACATGGGCGGACAGGCCTGGTTGTTGCATGCATCGCCAGTGATGCTGGGCTTTTCATTAACATTGCAAAAGTGGTCGTCCACGACGGCTCCTCCAGCCTTGCGTGTGCAAGTGATGAGTCGGTTGTAGACACCTGAGAAGACAAAACAACCGTCTCATCTGCTATCAAAGGATGTGTGTGTTTGTGGGGAAGGCCAGATAAAATCACAGTAGATATACCATTTACTCACTTAACGACACAATATGTGATTAGTGGAACAAAGACTGGTGTTTTAGGATGAGAGTTCAAAGTAATACGATGAATTATATCAGACAATAAGGGGTCGGAACTCCATGTGTCGGAGATTCCTACCTCCACCGCATTTCTTGCTGCAGACGCCGTTGGTGGTCTGCCACACGTACTCGCTCGGGCCGGACGTAGACGGGACGTAGTACTCGTACGTGATGACTGGCCCTGCGTTCATGAATTCGCTGTCAGCAAACCTGCGCCACACCTGAAGTACCGCACATACATGATGTCACATAACATCCTGAGCATGTCATAGTAATGTTTGATAAAACCTAACACCCTGAAAGGTCTATTTTTTAAACGAACACATATTTTCGAAACGTCTAAGATATTTTTGAATATTCTCGGACATTGAAAGAATACTGCTGCTGCTGCTGCTGCTGCTGCTGCTGCTGCTGCTGCTGCTGCTGCTGATGCTGATGATGATGATGAAGATGATGACGACGACGATGAAAAGTTCATACAATGGACAAAATTACTAATTTTGTATGAAATACAGGAGAAGGAAAGGAGCAACATAAACGGATTAAAGAACTGATCTTGAGGCATCTAAGAAAGCCAGGCCATTCCACAAACCTGTGCTTCGATGGGCAGTGGCAGTGGTCCATCAATCTTGATGGACTCCGGATTTAGACCGTACACTACAGTCACTCCGTCCAGGGAGTATGTCCCAGGTCTGTCCTGCATGGTCCCAACTTTGTTGAAGATTCGGTTATTTCCGATCTTGATGGCTTTAAAGACATGCAAGAGCGGCACATGGAAGTTGTATTCATGACATCAATCATATGGTCGCTTTCTAAGACTAGGGTTCTTTCTAAGAATGGGTTCTTCGCTTTCCAAATGACAAATGATTTTTGATTTGCTAACCTGATTCTCGGAGTAAACAGTTTTAAACAGTCCCGTACAATCGACAATGGAAATGGCAGGCAAAATGACAATATTAATTATGAACCATTTAGAAAATGATACCAGTAGAGGCAAACCAGGTAAATGTATCCTATGTTTTCGATAATAGACAAGAGACTAGAAATAGAAAAGGTTTTAGAGAAATACCTCCAGAAATCTACACAAAAACTACTACTACTACTACAGATTTATATAACAAACTACCAAACTCTGAGTACTGACCCATTCAAACCCTATTTAAAATCTTATACACCACACATATATTCTGTTTATTTAACCGAATCCAAGCTAATCTTGCTTTTAAAGTAGTATTCATTTAAATTAAATGTCTTAGATTGAAAACAGACAAGCAAATACGTATTTAATATGAAGATATGAAGTGGCGCCACGGAGCATTGAATTATTTTAAATAGTCATGTCTACTGCTTTACAATCCTCAGACCTGCCTCTGGTACTCACTCATTTGCGTGAACGGATTGGTGTTAGTGATAAAGATGGACGTCGCCTTTTCCGGAATGGTCACGAACGTCACATATTCTGTCAACACAAAGCAAAGCTTTTCAGATCGTCTTAAACATTACAAGATGTTTAAGGAGTACGATAAATTATCACTGATAGTAAAGAAAAAAGGGTTTGAGGACGTTTTTGTGGCACAACACTAAACATAATTTTTACATCTTCTGTGAAAAGGGAAGATTTTGGATATCTAAAACATTTTATCTACAGGTCTTACAAGCAGCTAGAAATGGCGTTACGAGATCCAATTATTATTTTGAAATATAGTGACATCTTCGATAAATATCACAGAATACACCTTCTTGACTCTACTTGACCTAAAGTCACGTGCTTACGTTCTTTCTCGCCCTGAGAGTATTTGCCGGTAATCTTGCTGCACGTTTCCCCTTGACCCCCGCACACACCACATGTGTCAAACTGGTAGCTGGACCCACTCTTGCCGTCGCAGCCAAAACTCTGTTGGAGAGAGAGAGAGAGAAAAAAAAAGGTTTAAAAACGTTGAATGTGGACGGTCGTGTTCTTATTCCTTTTGTTTATAATCCTACAAATACATTTTCAAAGGTGAACTGGTAAGTAGCCACATTTGAGTGGTGAAGAAGATATCAATACCAATATTTGTGCCACTCAGAACATTGAACACTCCGCCAAGAGAGATAAAATGCTAGCTTTTGAAAGTATGGGAGATGGTGGGAAGGGATTCAGAAGTCTACATGTCCTGCTCGGAGATGAAAAAAAGATTCAGTTCGAGACTAAGGTAAATTGACAGATAATGTAGCCTCATAGTACAATTAACTGATGACAAAGCCATAATAGTTACCTTTAAAACTTATGCATAATTATTTTTCTAGAAAATATTATTTTAAAAACTTCCAACGTAACTTAGGATGCTTTCGATTTTAAAATGTATATAGCTAGATAATTTTGGAAAAAAAAACAATGCTTATGTATTTTCGAGGAACGGTCGAGCATTGAAATACTAAAGCAAAATTTCTTCATCGAGCAGCCCCTCACGTTTAAGCAAAATCAAATTAACCAAACCCCCAAACATCAAGACCAAATGAGACTGAGTAAGACTACTAATGGAATCGCAGTATATTAGATATTGTAACAAACGAGAATTTCATAAAATTAAAAGACATAAGAAGTAGACAGGAGAATAACGGTAGAGGAAAAAAGTGTAAGCTCTTCTCGACAAAAGGCAACTTTCTTCATGGAGCAACCGCTTACGCCAAAGACACAAACAAAACCACAAAAATCAGAAGAAAACGAAGGCTAACAGAAAGAAGCAGACACGAGAGAAGAAAGGGAGAAATTAAGTTGGAAAATAACTGTGAACTTGCCAAGCAAATCCCATCTACACATCTGGAAAAGGAGGCGTTGGTCGCTGAGCAGATGGTGCCGTCTTTATAGAAATTTTTTCTGTCCAGTTGCCGGAGAACTACGGAACCTCTCCCATCAGCTTTGCAATGTAGCTCGCACTGCTGGGAGCCTGGCCAGACATGGACGAATGCATCACAAGGCATTTCTGATATTAGCTCTTAGGCGGCAGAAGTGAAAATATTTTCGACAACAAGCTTATTCAATTCAGTTCCATTTACCAAAATTGTTGACTGTATTTCGTCTAGAATTCAAACAACGTTCACAGTCTTTGCACGACCTACTTGGAGTGAGTTGTACGAAAGATGAGGTCGAGGGCAATGAACCATTTAGCGGAAGTTGTCCATCTTTAGGCGCCCTGGTTTACTGGTCTATACGCCTAGGTCAGCCTCAGTTTATCATTTTCTTTAGTCTTTTTAACCATTATTTAGCCAAGTAAGCCCTATCAGAACCATTTTCATTATTGCTATTCATAATTAGCATGATGATGATGATGATGATAACTTATCACATCAGCGGCTATGCTATCAGAGGTCATTAATTATAATTCAAAGTAAAACCAACATCTGTAGATTATCAGGCTAGATATATTTCAGTAGACAGGCTAAACGTGTGCCTAAACATGGAATATAAATTATTAAGTTTTTTGATGTTTGACAGAAAGCAAATTGAAGTAAAGGAAAAATATATTTTTTGTGAAGTCCTCCTACCAGTGTCAGAGATTGGAACCCAATGGTACAAATTTCCATTGTATGGGTCAGAGTCAGTTAGGGCACATTGCTCATTTCTGTAAATTTCCTGACTGATACTGCAAGGCTGAAAAATGACAAGTGGAACGGCTTATGACAATTGCACATGACAAGTCTTCGTGTAACAGAACTGCAAATGATACAAGGATTGTAAACAACGAGGGACTGTAGGTGACACATAGGCAAACACAACAAACAATGTTAAGCTACATGTAACAAATACCGCTACAGTCGATAACATGGATTTAGTGACTGTATTATAAGATAAACTAAGCTGCCAATTACAATTAATTACAGCTATATCTTTTATTGCTGCACGCAGGACACTAAGCTGCTTATGAGACACACGAGTGTGTGGGAAGCTCGAAGCTACACACTGACATACAAGAAGCCTCTGGTACAGTCTAACATTGATGTAATATCAAACAAAACCTATATTTTATTTTTATTAAGTCTCTTTGATTACATTATCACGTTTGCTCTTCTTTTGTGCAGATCATTTGCGAGAAGCCCTTGTTCTAGCTGTGTTACTGTTTACATAATCGTTGTCCCCCAAATGAACATCCCTCCACCCAAGCATGAACAATGCGTAGCATTCAAGTGAATCCAAGTTGGTGACCTTTGAGAAAGAATAGGTAACTTGCCTGCATGTTGCACAGTTCTGCCATGATTTTTAACCCTTGACATGGTTTGCCTCCAAGCCGTGGCCTGATTACATAACACATAAAAGAAAAATAAATCTTTTGTAATTTGCGTCTGAAACGATGGCAACTTCATAGTTAGTAGGAAATCGTCAAACATTTGTGCACAGTGATCTAGAGTATGTTTCAAAGTTAAGAGAAATTAGAGAATAAGAATGAGTTTCTCTACTTAGGATTGTTGCATCGTCGAGTTTTGACCCGCACGCCGCCGCCGCAGGAACGCGAGCAGGGAGACCACTCTTGGTCAAAGTCTGACCACCCGCCGTCCACTGCAGGAGGACCGTCTTGGCCGATGTCAACGCATTGCCCCCGCATACAATACTGGGAGGGACACATAGAAACAGAGTTTAAGGGAGGAATAAAAATCTGCTGGCGAAGCGATTTGTTGGGGAAGCCGAAATAGCACTTGCATGCGAACTGTCCTCTCTGCTCTGACCATTCTGAACCAAGGCAGTTCCTGAACCCCTAGAGGCCTAGAATAAACTCTGCTGGTTGATGTGGTGTACAGTTCCTACCATCTTTGATGTACTGAATCTAACAGCGCTGCGAACTGTAAAGCGAAAACAACTACAACGAAATGATATTTCAGCAAATAGTGCACGTGAAACAATCGAAAAACAAATAAGATGCTTTGAAAGAGGTAAGTATTTCAAGTAATACAATCACGGCTAACTAAGCATCATGACAACATTCATCAGTTACATTGAACATTTGACTGAAATGCCTGACAGAATTTTCATGTACAGTAGGAATTAATGATGGTTTATTTAAACTCATTCTTAATCATTTACTATTAACTATCAGCATATTCCTCTTCTTTGGAGACAGATGACACCTAATGATTTTGCTAGCAGCATGTCATCCTGTCAATTTTAACCATTCACTTCAGCTGCAGAACACACTAACATAAAAGAAATGTTCCCCTCAAAACGAGCGCTGAAATTTAAAATAAACACCCTTCGACAGAAATGTCGATTAAAACGAACAGTCATGCGAAACACCCAGAAGAAGAAGTAGAAGTAGTAGTAATAATAATAATACAAAATTTGTAAAGCGCATACTCACACTCCTAAGCAGTATGCTCTTAGCGCTTAAGAACAAGAACGAAACATGGACAGCATACGAGGGACAGGTAAACAAACAAATAATATATAAACTATAAAAGAATAAACAGCCGTACTAAACGAAGAATAAAATCAAATACAGAAAACACAAAGAGGAACCAAATAACAAGAACAAGAGCTGAGAGTAACATGATGTTGCAAAATAAAGGGTTTGACAAAGGACTAGCATTATGGGAAAGATTGTTAGGAGTAATGTTTTAGAAAGAGGTGTGTGTTCAGTGCACGTGTAAAGGATTCAATAGTGGGTAGATGGCTGAGATAGAAAGGGAGAGAGTTCCATTGTTTCGCTGCACAATAACTAAAAATCCTGTGGTCATATATTTTTGTTTTGGAGACAGGAAGGGGAAGAGAGGGGAAAGAACAAGAAGAAGAAATAATGGATTCATTGGTGTGTTGCACAGAGTTCAAAGGTCGTCTTACTTTCCGATCGCCACACATCGTGCCATCCATACGCGGGACTGAGTCTCCAATGCAAGTTCCGGCATATTCAGGGTCAAAGCAAAACAGACGTTCGCATTCATCCTGCAACACAATGGGCACCCATAGCTTGTAGACACATCAGCATCTAACAAAAGGTATACTATTATTGCTGTAACAGTACGCACTTTTGATTAAGGGACTGGATAACTTTCTAGGTAACGAAAGTCTAGGAAGGTTGCCATATTAACCGCTCATTATTACAGATTCAAACGGAAACAATGGTTTAAAGTAACTCATCTTCAAAGGTAGTGCATCTAGAACTGCTCTTAACAGCACTACACAACAAAACTAAACAAAACCAAAAATGCTGTTAGGTGTACCTTTATTTTGTTTGCGTTTGACATTTATTGTATATTTTCATTTTCACTTCATAAACTCTGACCTTATAATTCCTGCAGGTGGAAAGGTTAAGCCACCAAAAAGAGCAACTGTAAACACCATGTTTATAAGATCTGTCCTATAACGGCAGCATCTGAGGTCAAATCCCCGTAGAAAATAATCGTAAGACATGAAGCTGCACGAGTTTCTCCACCTGAAAGCGACTACTTACACCCCCAGATTGGATAATCCTGGTCGTCCCCGTGCAAATAGTTGAGCCTTCGCCGGCGAACATCCGGCACTGCTCGTCTCCGTCGTACAGCACGCCGGGCAGTTCTTTGGGCAGCGCGAGGACGTTCTGCGGGACATCCTTCAGGCAGTCCGCCGCGGACGTGCTAACACAGACACGAACTTATCAAGCTTTACCTTTCTTTTGTCTTTTCTTTTTTTTCCTCCCTTTTGTCACCGTAACAGTTTGTTCTTCAGGTTCGTTTTTATGGATTCGTCTCTTTTCTTCTCTTTCTTTTGTATGCTTTTTGTTATTTGTAGTAACATACTACTTCACATTTCTTCCTCTTTAGGGAAAGGACTACATAAATTTAAAAAACACTGGTTTGCTTACTCTATGAACTCCTGTATAAAGAAATGTCCTACAACACCGTTTCGAAACCCTTTGATCGTCTACAGAGGCGTCCTACCCAGTTTAATCATCTACTACTCGCACCGACAAAGCAAACATGCACCGCACATTGCTAATGCCTCAGCCAATAAAAAAAAAACCCCAAACTGCCAATTTACATATCAGCTACCATGTTTGTACATATCATAAATTCTCTCTATGTTTTTCATTGCCTTGTTTTAAATTAAAGTTGTTTTTATTTCTACTATTCATTCTGAGGGCTAGATGTAACAAAGCATAACTTTTGCTTATTCTGTTACTCTCGTAAATAAAGAATTGTCATTGTCTCTTTCTCCCTCTGACTTTTATTTTTGGAGCACTCTAATGGCTTTACATATTTTCTGCTCTCTAGAGCTAGGGCTTGATTGAAAATGGTATGCTTTGGCTATCATAAAACTCTCTTAAATAAAGAATTGTTGTCGATGTCATTGTCCTGGGGCAGACACTCACGCCAAGAAGTCGTGGAGGGCCTTGCGACTGCACTCTGACCAAAACAGCGCTGTCTTGCCTCCCATGCCACCGCTAGACATCATGTTTGTTTTGTCTGGGCAGGAGTTGTCAGCTCCGTCATGTACCATTCCCAACCTATCAACATCGACAGAGCCGTGGCATACCATTACTACGAATAATCATGAGATTTATATCGCAAATAATCACGCTAACGAAGATTTCAGCGCTTAAGACGACAGAATACGAGGGAAGGAAGGAGAAAATGCAGACAAGTCATACATGACAAACATAGAAGACACAAAGAGGAATCATGAAATAAACAGTAAGGATGGATGGTGTCATAAAACTGCAGAGGAAGACGAACAGGCGGACTAGTCCATTGACTATAATCGCAACTATTGAACATTATTGACTACAACTTGATTGTTGTAAGGTGCTTGTAGAATAGATGTGTCTTTAGTGCACACTTTAAAGATTCGATAGTGGGTAGATTACGGATGTGGAAGCGAAGAGAGTTCCACTGTTTTGCAGCACAAAAATCCGGTGACCATATGTGGCTGTTCTGGTGATAGGGATAGAGAGCGTACAGTCATCCGATGAACAGCGGAGTAGTCCGGCTGGAATGTTCATTGTGTATGTAAATATACACTGTGATCCCCAATTAATATATGCATCGCCGTCATGTATCCTTCATCACCGACAACTCCACGTTAACATCCACCGTGGGGTGGAGGGTTAAGCTCCCTTAATAATACGCGAGACGCCATCTTACAGCGTCATGCCTTCTGCAGTCATGTAACATTCGAGGACGGAGAGTGAAAAGGGAATGAACTCACGTATGTCCAGTTTCGTGCGCAAGAGTTACGCCCGTGTTGAGGCCGGTGTCCTGATTGTAGGAGCAGCGCTTCTTGTCCCCGCACATGCCGGCCACTGTCGCGTAACCAGTTGTGTCCTTTACTCCTTGGAAGATGATGTCCAACCTGAGTGATGTCACGATAGTGTTGCAATAAACTGTTCTAAACCGGCAAGGCCTCCGTCATAATTTAGGTGAAAATAAATAGTAGAAAGAAAAAAGTATGGAACTTTGAAAGATACCAAAAGAAAGTAGAAATTAAAGATTCAAAAATAATTAACAATTAAAACAAACAAATTTTCTCATTTAAACCAGCAATGCATGAGGGACGAATACCTTTGCCATCTTTTGCTAGAAGGAAGAAATAATTGGATAGGCAAAGAAAGAATGGAGATAATGTGTAGGTGACCTGGTGAACAAAGCAGCGCCGTCGTAGTGCTGGGGGTTGTTGTCATCCTTCACGTTGAACTTCTCCTGCCAGCTGCAGAAACTCTGTAGCGTCTCCGTGACGTCCTCCACGATCGTCAACCCGGGCTGGTCAGTTCAGAAAGTTCAAAACTAGATCATTGCAGTGAAGTCATTGACCAGTCATTAACTTTCTTCGTCTTAAAATGTATCTTCTTGTATTTATAGTTAGTTCGTATTACAAAATCTTTTCGGATGCCTGAAATGCTGTATCCTCGAATATTTTTATCAGACCACCATTATCATCGTCATCCTAATCATCACATCCCAAGAACCACCACCAACACTTTTTTTCTTTTATTTGCACAGGACTGTCATATTAGTGGTGTGATGAGCGTGGTCCCGCTTGTTTTATATATGTTTGAAATGATTTTATTTTCATGTGACAACCATGTTTTGTCAGCTTGTGTAAAGCTCCGGTCGGTCCACTACGCCCTCCCAAAGTTTATGTGCAATTTCAACCAAACATAGCTTACGATAAAAAAAAAACAAGACTAAACTATAATAAAATAAAGCATCGTGCCGTCATTTACTTTCACAAATAGAAGGAAATGTTTTCTTAATTTATTTCTCGTAGGAGTTCAGGTTTGTTTACCTCATCGTCTTCCAGAATGTTTATCTTGACCACGGAGAGGTGAATGGGCGTGCCGATAGATTGGTCCGCGAGAATGCGAGCAGCCTGTAACAGATGTCGTAAAGTAACATGCAAACAAGACTGTGTCATCATACAATAATAAGTATTGCAAATTAAGGCCCACGCATAACCTTACCACTATCGCCCAGTAACAAATATAACCGCCTTGGTCATGTGCATGTCTTATCTCCGACACGTCAAGTAACGCAGTGATGGCTGCAGTCAAGATGGCGGAAAAACGGTGACGTGATTACGCAAACACTGGAACTCGCGCCATCATAATGACGTCATTGTGATTTTGACCGTTACTCAACCACCTTATCGTCGGCAGCTACTTACAACGTTAGCCACGGCCAGAAGGAAGTTGCGCAGGTCATCGCCATGTGCCTCATGCATCGTCTTGTCCGCCACCAGCAGCATTTCCGCGTACCTGTCATCGGCGTCGCGCCGCCGTCGTATGTCGGACACCAGGCTGGACACTGCTGCCGATGCGCCTGTAAATCCACGGAGACAAAGATATTCGCCGTATTTCGAGAATTTTTACTATAGGGTTGTTAAAAGCAGATGAATCGCGTTTAAGTGGCCCGTGGATAAAAAGACACCGAACGTGAATGATTTGAGAGCTAACTTGCAGGACTATAAGTATAGAATAAGTATAGGATGAGGGACCCAGGGACCCAGGGACACAGACTAACTATATTCTTCCAAAAGAAAGCGGAGCATGGCCCGTTCTGGATCACTTCACCCGAATCAGCAATCCATTAGAAATTTGTGACAAAAAAGATGCAGAGAGACACTAAAAACAAAAAGTGGACAAAATAGAGAACTATAAAAATTCGCCATAAATCCAAAATATAAAATAGACTATATAGAAGCAGACAAGCAGGCAGAATCACTTAACTATCTACTGTATAAAACTGACTGTTTGAAGAACTATAATACAGCACCGGCTAGTCCATGTACTAACACCGGCTATACGATGTGCTAGAACATCAATGAAGTACGATGTACTTTAACATAACACTGCGAAACAGAAAAAGAATACGTCCATAACACAGTATAGAGACAGATTGAAAGAAGGAGGGCGACACTGACCATCGGGGCCAGGGGTAGACCGCTTGACCACGATGTGCGGCTCTGCAGAGTTGATGCTGCGGCGCGCGCGATTGTGGTGCTTCTTGAGGACTGGCTGGATCCACAAGTCGTAGTCTCTGTCTGGCAACCGGACCATGCCCATCTGCAAGACAAGCCAGAATCCTATCATATTCTGCCCTATTTCGCCCCAACTTCTGACCCATAATTTCTCCCCCACCCCTTACTAGACATCCTACAGCCTCACATTCGCTGAAATGAACTCGTCCATTTGATAACGGGGTTCCTTCTCTCGGAACTTAATGGTTGTTGGCCGATATTGTTTATTTACCTCGTCGCACTGCAGAAATGTATCCCTGGTTTATCAGGGAATGCAAAGATGTAGGAAAGAGAGGTTTGGGTTCCGTCAACTACACGCTCTTCTCGAAGACATAGACACGTTGAGACATTTACATTCATTGCTTTACCTCCCAGCGGTTACAAGGGATAGGATTAATGATATTAAGCTCAACTGCGTGATCTTTAAAAAATAAAGAAAAAAAAAAAGAAATACAAATGTATACAGTGGCATGTAGCCAAACAAAAGTTTTAAATACTGAGCCCAGTTGGAGAAAGTAATGATGTTATCAGTGACGTCACTTACCACGCCCGAGCACGTGCTGATGGCAACGTTCGAATCGTTGTGGTTCGAGGAGGTCCCATAGTAGTAGCAGTCGTCATTCCTGACAGGGCAAGGTCGCACCTTCTTCGTGCCGTTGGATTGAAAGTAGTGGACGAGGCAACCTGCAGACGGCGAAGGAAGAAAGGGAAACACGTTAGTGTGTGCGTGTGCGCGCGCGCGTGTGTGTGTGTGTGTGCATAATTTGTTGGCAAGCTGTGGTAAAGATTTTTGAAGGTCAGACCTTTAAAATTTGTGTATAACTGTCAGAGTACCTAAAAGTCTTTTTATTTTATTTTTATCTTGTCGCTTACACTTCACTTTCCAACGGCCGAAACGTTACAAAGCTGTTGTTACCTTTACGTCACCAACAAACACGTAGTGGAGCTAACAGCGCACTGATGAAAAACGTACCTGGAGCGATGAGCTTATCGTTGTGCTCCAGATCGAGGCTGTAATTCTCCCCAAAAGCTGAGAAGTCGTACTGCAACGGCTCCTTTTCTTCAGTGGTCGATCTTCGGGGTTTGGACTTTTTCAGATGGACTAGTTCATAGTCCGGGACTGCTCACAGAAAAAAGATGGAATTGCAAACAGAACTGAAGACGTTAGTTGGAAGGAATAGGACAGCGGGGAAACAGAAGCCAGGGTCTTGGCTACATGAGCATAGGTTCAAGTGGATGAAGTTCCAGCCTTGGAACTACACATAGGCGAACATCATGGATAGAAGGAGGCTACAGACGAACAGTGTGTAAAATTGTTAGAGTGGTCATGACGTCACGTTCAAGACTAATTAATTTTTTTTCTTGCAATATGTCTATTGTTCATCCCACAAGCTTTTTTCTATCTGCTTTATACCCAAACTTTTTCTCTGTCATTCTGTCTTCATGCCCGTCTCTCTATCTCTGTAGTCTGTCCACTATCAATTATGGACACGAGCCTACCGAAATAAAATCATTGTTATTGTAAATAAGCAAATAAAATAAACAAATAAACAATAGTCTGTCCTCCAGGTGGTTAGACATGTATCAATGAAAAGGACCGCATTTAGTGTCGTTTGATTACAAAACAGTTGACTTTTGCATTGATGATCTTGCTTACCATCATGTTTAGCTTGCACGCCAAAGTAATGGTTTAGGTCTTTGGGAGAAAGATCTCGATGAAACTGAAACAGAAAGAAAAATACTTTCTTTAGCATACCCGTGCCCGAACAACGTATGAAAGAACAGACTTGTAAAGAGGAAAACTGACTGCAACATTCACACAAATAAAGAATTGTTTTTTTGGGGAGGAAATTGAGTAATATGAATTATTTTGATTCTTAATGTACTTTTATGTTAGACATCTTATTAATAGTAAAGACGACAACAAAGTCGTTGACATGCAACTGAAAGTGTTTTATTTTATAAGAAAGTAACATGTGCTCAAAGAGCTGAACTTTGCGTTAAACCACAAGATCATAACTGATACTAAAATTATCAATGAAATAGTAAACAAAAATGTGAGGAAGGGTTTGTTTTGATAATTGGCCAAGATTGCTAAAACAAATATTTCTTCAAATTTAGAAAGAAAATCTTTCAGCAGGCCAGAACTCAATAAGCGTTTCTTTCATTTATCTCAGTGATTTAATTTAATGACTGCTGACATACTCTCATTAACTCCTAAAAAGAATAACAATCTAAGATAATTTCAAGTATTTGTCATTGTTTTCCAAAAACATTTGAAACCTTTCTTCACGCTGAAAGTTGAGAGAAAACAGACTTTAAAATCCTCTGTTAACAGTAATGGGTAGAGAAGGAAACCATAGAAATTCCGAAAAACGTAAAAATTTTGTACTGTCGAAGAAAGTTGTTAGTAAAAAGCTGAAAATTGAACAATCAGTATTAGTTGTAGAAAACATTATAGAAAAAAGCGCCTGTGCCACACATCCTACCCATTTACAATCAATTTAAAATACATGTATAATACTTCAGAAAATGTATTAGTTGTCGAGAACAAAGTTATTTTCTTTTTTGAAGGCAAATAAAAAAATCTCTGTTTTAAATATGACATTGTACAAAAGTTATGACATTCTGAGCTTTCAAAGAAGAAAGAAGAGAAAGAACAAGAGAATTAAAACGCTTTGCGCCTGTTAAATAACACACAGTTGGCCATCAACACTTGCAATGAGCACATTCCCACGTTTCCTGGAAAAGGACAAAACTCCGGCGTTATCTCTCATCGCCATTCACTCCATATCGAGAAATAAGTGGGCGCGAGGACAGTCTGTCCCTAATGCCCTCATCATGTGACAGTGATCGCTGCTTACATGCAATGAGACCCGCTTTGATCGACAACCACTTGAAAAGTAATGGTGACATCACAAGTGCTTCTGGAGATAAATATGCTCTCATTCTGTTTGATTGCTGCACTCTTTAAACCTTATAGCTGAAGTTTTCGTACAATCTTTGTGTGTGTGTGTGTGACTATGGGTGCGAGCCTGAAGGTGGTCTGCGCTCTTGCTAGCAAAGTTTAGAGAAATAGCATGCAATTATGCCTGGTTTAGGACGAAGTTTATGCAAGTATATTGAGTAAACGAGAAAGTTATAATTATTTATTTTGTTTACATTGTCTAGTTTAAGTATAATAGGAATGCTTGCTTTTTCTTGTTTTAAAGCAATAGAAGTGTTTACTTTATCTAGTTTTACGACACTAAAAGACCTGAAAAGAGGGAAAAATAGAAATAATTACTGGAGTCGGTAAGAGAAAAGTCATGGGGTTGGGGGTGGAGGCAGAAAGGAACAAGCAAAATCATTATGTGAACAGACGGCTCACATGTCGTTCTTAACACGGAAAAGTGCAACAGAGCATAAACCTCTGAAGTGTGCAAAAGTTCCATTGTATTGTCAAATGTATCGTTGACCAAAGTTTCAATGTTCCTAACTCTCGTCTCAAAACCAGTCGTCTCCTGTTAGCGTCCAACACAACTTTTCCAAGATTGGTCAAACCTTTGACCATGCTTGCTTGGCTAAAAAGAAAATTGTTGGCCGAACAGACCACCGCACTATGATGGATACTTAAGAAGTGTATATGACTTTCCGAATGGAAAGTGAAAGAGAATTTTGAAATTCCATGCTTTAAAAATCCCGGGTATTGCGATCCTCTTCTAACAATAAATACATTTTTGTCTTTGATTTGATTGCAAAAGGTACAAATCTGACTTGCAAATATCAAAGTTGTGGATTTTACTTCGCCATTCTAGTGAGACAAGATATCACAGATTGTGTCAAGATATAACTTTGAGACGCGAGTCGTCTGCCAACAGTGCTGTGGTGGATCGTTTTAACGGTGAGTTACATACCCGACAAACCACGATACAGTTACATTTTTTCGCCTCTAGGGAGAGAAAAGGGTAGTTGAAATCAAAACCTTCTCAGAAACTCCTACATTTTTGAGGCGTCTTATACAGAACGCTTAAGGCTACCGGGTGTTTCGCAGGAAGAAGGGGTTTGACCCGCAGTCTGGCTAACTGTGACCACAGTCTCGTCAAATTCACACCACTTAAAAAACTTCATACAGGTGTGCAACACGGTTCAGCTTGTGTTTGGCAACGAGGCCATCAAGACCTTGCGGATCTACGACTACCAAACAATGCAAAACACTCAACGGAGAGCAGCCTGGAGGTTGGGGGTCGAGGGCGCAAGAGGCGGGCTCACGCAGTGTTGGCTGGTCGGGGACGACACTAGAACTCAAGAATCTTGCCGGGCTCCACTCGACATATTCGGCCACCCGTTAAGTTATATGCTCGTGGTCTTGTTGCTACACGATTCTGGCACTAAACTGACATAATTAACACGAAGATTGAAGCTGCTTCTGTTTAAATATGCACAGGGGAAAAACAAGGAATGTTGTAGTTCTCAGTTAAGTGCTTAAACATTTCACTTACAGATACTGGCACTCTTGATGGTTTCGAAGCAGTGCGCATACCCATTTCTTTGTTACAGTGGTTTAAAGTACAAGCTATTTATTCTACAGCGTCCGAGACGACACTTTTGTTTAATTTTTAGATAACTTTTTTTTTGAGAGGATGGTTTTTTTAAATTAAGCATGTTTATAGAGTTCTCGAGTGAAATTGCATGTTTTTAAATTTGGCCTACACTTGAAGATGGATGAAGAATAAGCAAATTGTTTTGAAGATGCAAACAGTAAAATCTGTTTATCTAAAGTGTACCTTTTATTACAAAGACCCAAAGACTTTGTATTGACAATGGAATTATTTCAACTGGCAGAAAACTATTATTCTGCAATTAAAATGTCACGTTAAGGATTAAACTAAGGAAAGCTTTTTTTCCGAACTTATTCAGAGAAACATATTACATCCCTATAGGCACATTTAGGTTACATTACCCAAACTAGAGGATATCAGAGATATTTCCCATAAAAGAAAAATGCAAGATAGTGCAGTATGTTTATCGCGCCCACTAAAAATCTGAAACCATTTAAAAAGAGAAAAAGGCACAAGGATTAGGTAAAAAGAAACAGGCTCGGTAAGAGAAGCGCAAGATGGAGTAAGACAAAGAGCACGGAAGTAGTATCATTACCTCTCGGAGGGGAGGTGGAGTTCTCACGCAGTGCACGCACGCCACGATGGCTGCCACCAAGATTAAGAACTTCATACTTTTGCACAGTTTTGCAGTCTGGTTATCGAAGCAGAAAATCATATGAAGGTCCGAAGACCTTTATTGAACCTGACCTACTCTTCCTGTATACAGTCAGTTTTCTGTCATCAGATGTTCAACGAGAATCTACGTATCCGGTGTCGCGAACCCTGAATCAACGGAAGTCACAGGTGAGCAGGTGTTAGCGCTGTAGCTGAGACAACTGGCTGGCTTTTTATACACGATCTGGCCTTAATCAGTCGCCACCTACGACCTGTCAGTTTCTGTGAAATATTTTGTCATTACAAAATCACACTGTTTTCTGCTCTTTCATTCATCCCCGCCCCCTTTGAGAATGTGCATGCAAATAAGTCATAACAAGCGATGATATTTAGGAGCTTCCGGACAGAGAGATGGAGGAGTTACAATCATGTGAACATCTAGAGAGTCTTCCGTTGATCTTTCATGCATCCTGCTGGCGCCAACAGGTTTTGATTGGACAGACTCAGAACAAACGATTTCTGACAGACGACAGGACTTCCTCGCGTCATCCAAAAATCACCAACGTTGCTGCGCCCCGCCCATCAAAGGAGAAAGCAGATTGGTTCTCAGGATGGGCAGAACTGGAAAGATAAACTCCCACCATTTCTATTTGGGTTATACTAACGTCATTAGTCGAAGAAGACCCGCCCATGGTGGATAGTGACTCAGAACGGTCACAACAGTCTCGTTTCCTCTCATGACCTCTTGTTTGACGACACCGGCTGCTTAACGACCTCGTGTGGGAAGGACATGATAGAACTTCTAACGAAGGAATCGCCTACGCTCAGATTAACTTTATACCAGTCACTATCAAAACAAAACTAAAGAAATTTCGCAACATTTAAACTTTCATTTTTTAAAATTTTTATTATACTGTGTACTTGTGAGTGCCCGTGTGTGTGTTCGCGCGCCCGTGCGGAAAAGCCTCGGCTCGTGTGTCGTCAAGAAGGCGAGATACAGAAAGTCAATCAACGATTTTATCAATTGCAGTTTCTGTAATTGGGGCCAGCTATGATCTCTGACGAATTAAAAAACGTATTTAAAAACATTAACTAACACTCGTTTATAGACTAAAATTTCGTAGTCAGATAAATAGGACGCTGGACATCTAGCCATAAAATTTCATAATAACACGATGAAAGATGACAACTACAATTTACTATTTTTACCAGACTTGGCCAGGTCATTTTATTTCAATAATATACATATATACTAATTTAGTATCCATTAGTGTACATGGCTAGTATAGTAAAAGTGGAAACGTCTCCATGAAACGACAGTGTGTTTAGTCTTTAGAATTTTACAAATTAGAGTTAGTTAAAATACTGTTGAGGATGTGAACTTGGCATGACTACAGATTATGATGTAAATAACAATAACTGTTTCTTGTGAAACTTGTTATGCTGCATTTAGTGCAACTGTATTATGTTATCTTTGAGATGTTTGATGTGTTGATGGTTGCATCCTGTTCAGTAATTTAAGGGCGATAGACCAACATTTTGGAACTGATTATTTTGCAATTTAAAACTTTAGAATAGGAAGCAAATAGCACGTTCATCAATTCGTCACATTTAGACACTGTAGAAGCAGCACTTTTAGTGGGTTTTACTTTTTAATAGCACATTCATATCTTATTTAGTTTCGACTTATTTCAGAAGACGGTTTGAAGGGAAAGAGTTAAAAGGATACAACAAGCTTTTGACTGCAAAGCATGCTCCTATAAGCAACACACTTACTGTGCCAGTTTTTCTAATAAACATGTATATGAAGATAGAATCCAGCTTATATTACTGTTATACATGTTCTCCTTTAAAAAACTAAACTACCGTAACCGTGCTTTTATCTTAGCCACCTAATTATCGCAGCAGCACCTGCACGAACACGACTGTATGTACCCAGCAAGACGGTCCGGGTATCGCAGTTCAGCCTTCGCACTCTGTATGCACTGAGTCAAACATTCCCTGAGGCTATAGAATAATGTTCCCACGATAAGCATATATTGTGAAAACTTCAAGTAAATACATCTGCCCACCATCACAACATTTCAGTTATCTGCTTCTAAGTATATTGCTACAAGAATAATATTAGCTTCTGGGATTTTTTCGCCCGCCTCATTGAGTCTATTAATATTTTTTAGCTAATTTCTCTTTATTGTTTATTGTTTCAGTTACCTCCATAAAAATTTGTAGCGGATTTCTAGCAATGGTCAAGGGATCCAGTCAGTATCAGCGTTGGAATGACGAGCCCCGTGAGGTTCTGTTTGTGAACCTCGCTTTTCTGATCTGCTCAACACTGATCCGATTCAAGCGGTAACATTCACACCTTTCTCTCAACTGTCATTTGTCTTCTTTAATGCTGTGTTTGGAATGTGTTTAACTACCTCTGAACATCGATGAACATGAGACATATTCTCTACTGCGCATGCACACAAAACAGCGGTCTTATTGCATTCTGACTACTTGACTTCCGAACTGGAGATAGGAGAAAAGAGATGGTGTCCCTGTGAACGCCCATGGCGCCTGCTTTTACCACCATTACCGCTGTTATACTGCTGTAAATGGTTGTCGATGTGGTGGTGAGGATTCTCTTTTGTTTCCGCTGCTGTTTTTATGTAGCCACATTACATATGCTCAAAGGTTGACAACTTCTAAGCTTCCAGTGCTGGCCACAGACAAATGACTCATGCCTGCACAGTCTTCCTGGAGAGGTTCTCGTCAGATGCAAGCCGGTGACCCTGCGGAGAAAGGGTGCCAAACGTGCAGGTGGATGAAGCCTAAACTTTGCGATTTAAAGATCGTTCTTAACCATCATTACGAGAAGGGCACTGACGTCTCCAAAACTCAGAGGCTAAGGGTCACAGCTTTGACCAACCTTCAGCCAGCTCCAAAGTGGGGATTACATGCGTTGGCGCCTTGTACAAGTGCTCGACACACAAATGGGTGAGGTGTATGTGTGGTAGGTGCATGAGCCATTGTTTGCGCAAGCTCACACAAAGCACAGGCGTGCTACTACTAGGTAGTTACACCACAGCTCCTATGTTTGGTTATGAGATCGCTGACATAACGACCTTTTGATGACTATCTTTGTGTCTGAAGTACTGAAATATTGGTATCGGGGGTACAGAAACTATTTGGACTCCAACTCATACATTGCGAGCCCAAGCCTGTTGAAAAAAAAATCTTCTCCCAACCACCCCAACTCCCAACACAAAAAATAGTATGCACACATAACACAAACAATCACACAAAAATATGCTTATTCAAAAGCCAATGAATGTTGTATCGAGACCCTCACAAGCCATTTTCAACAATCAGTCTCAGCAAAGGTTATATTCATAATTATAGAAGTCAAGCGCATTCACGCAAAGCCGTAATGAAAACATAACTCATACGAACATTCTTCGTGCGTGCAGGACCAACAATTAAATCAGATCGGGTCAGCCATAACAGACCATACTGATTCAGTTTAGAACAATACTCATTCATTCGTCCCTTGACTAGTACGGATTGTTGAGGGGAGGCATGTCAGCTGACAAGGCCCTACACTCACACCTATATTGGGTGATAGTCGGCATGTTCTGCACCGGACGACCACTCCCCACCTTCACGTTTGTAAGCCATTTTTTCCCCTCTGGCCTCCGCGACTTTGATCACCATTCAAGATACTTTATAGGACATTCTTTGACAAAGTGTCGTGCCGAGTCACATGGCTGATGCCGCTTGACTGTTGCTTGTACGGATTCCTGATGAGTGTGGTGACCATGCTTCGTACAAAGTTATTGGTTTTATTTTCTCTACTCGAGATCCGAATCAGTCTCCTCATGCACTCGTGTTCCCGAATGCCTGGATTCTCCTCTACGTATTCGCAGGAAGCTTTACATTTCATATCCGTAAAGTTGGATCGGTGCTACAAGGGACTTGTCCAGATTGTACTTTGTGGTAATGCTAATATGATTCCGCCAGACCCAGTCCAGCCTAGCCATTGCCGCTGCTGCTTTTGAAATTCTGATGCGGGTATCTGTCGTGGAGCTGCCGTCAATGGAGAGGGAGGCTCCCAAGTACTTCAAGCTGCTGACCTCTTCGAGTCGTACTCTGTTCACGTATGTAAATGAGTGGAGTGCAGTCCTCAGTGCTGTGTCCATTCCATGTGCGTTTGAACTGTCTGTCAGTCCGTTGGTAAGGTCTTTCCACTCCTCTCTTAGTTTCTGCCATCAGGTCGATGTCTCTGCTAGAGAGCACGTGATCAGGGGTCAATGTTGGACCATAGAGGAGGAAATTGCAAGGAGTAAATACACTGTAATATGATAAACCATCACCGTCCGGTTAAGACCTCAGTTATCGAAGACAGCAGTGGCCGCCTTCTCACAGAAAGCATTGCTGTACTCAACTGATGGACTAAATATTGTAAAGACCTGTACAGCTTCCAGTTAAAGATGGACGTCAACAACCTCCCAAACAACCAGATTAGAACAAACGAAACGGCAGACCTACTAGCAGTACTGGAAGAGGTCTAAAGAGAACGTAGGAACACCTGTGCTATTTGAAAATTTTCCTGGAGAATAGCATGCCTGAAACCCTCCAGGTCCATCACACTTCCATCGATGGAAGGCTGATTTGCATCCTACATTTTACAGACGATATAGATCTTTCAGCAAACACTAACAGAAAATTGCAAGACATTATCCGGTCCTCAAACAAACTTTAAAAGATGTAACGGATACCTTTAGGCATATTTTGTAAGCCTAAACAAACTTATCTCCAATGCGCCCCTAAAAAGCAAACAACTTGAATATAAACTAATATAGAGATCGCATATAACAGCCTACTTGGTCGTTCCTCTAACCCACATCAGTAAAGTTGTGCCCGTACCCAACTTTGGGCAGTAACGGGAGGACTACGTTACGAGCGACAACAAATCAACATTTCATTAACTTTTGTATGGTGTTCTTGTTCTCTTAAATTTCCTGAAACAAGTTTCGTGTATTTTTGCATTTGGAGCTATATTGCTCCAGCTCCACACCCGGAAGTGGATTCATCCACACGACACTTTCTATTTTTAGACTGCTTTGCGGACGCAGATACGATGCCCACGATGATCATCTTACAGAGAACTTTGGCGGAAAGCGAGGTACCTGGTGTTTCTAGGAGTTCCTCCTCTACACAAAATTAAGCCATTCATCACACTGGAAGACAAATTCCTTCTGTACGCCCTCGACACGTTTTGTTTTCTTTTTATGTAATCTACCAGCTTACTAGGCAACAGAAAATTGTGCATCGGAGACGAAGTTCGTCCTGGAAGATCGCACACCACATAACAGCGATGTCCTTTGGTTGGCAAGTTACGCACCCTTGCTCAGTCTCGTTTACCAGGCCACGGCTTGAACTGTTTTTAATTAACTGGCGATGCGGTTGAGGATATACTGCACATGCTCGCTGGGAAGAAGATTAATGAAGATAGCAGGATTTTGCTTTAATGGGATGAGGCTGAGAACAAACAGACGTAATGGCCCCGACGACAGTTACCAACTGATTTGCGAGAGGAGCATACGGCGAGTTTCTTGCGCTGATAATCATCTCATGAAGAAACAGCAATGAATCATGGCAACGAAATTTCTTTAATTATCTCTGTGAACGTGTCAACTGTTTGTGTCGTTCTCACTTGACTTCGTATCAAAACTATAAACATTTGCGCTGCTCGGCATTTAATGGAACTTTCGCTCAATACCATGACCCGAGAGGCATACGAATTTACCAAGCGAATAAAAAGAGGATTAAATAAAAAATGTAAGTCATAAACTTATACAATATTTAGGTAAATCAGAGTATTAAAATGCGCATTCAACGGTATGTGACCTGAGCAATTCTTTTACAAAACGGCAGCAAGAGATTTTGATCATAAGAGTTCGATATTACAGACCACACTTTATTTCTTCTATTCGATCATTTTGTGTTTGGCTTATTATTAGACAGGGGTGACATTCCGGATCAACAGTACATATTAACATAGTAAGACCTCATATTCTCTATCTCCTTCCGAAGTGATTACTAAATAGTTAAGGTAAGAACATTGCCTGTTGGTTAATTTTTTTGTTCGTGCATTCCTTGTCCTTTTTCATACTTATGAGGAATAGTGCATTTGAGTAGACACTCCGTGCAAGACTTTGCCAATCTACACATGAGCCGAGAAAAATTCCCGATTTAGCGTTGAATGTTTGCCTAGAATTTATCTTTTTTTCTTTGGAGAGGGGGTTACTTGGGAAATTGCTCTTGCATCCGCCGCTGCTGGCGGTGAGCCGGTGATGTAACCAGTGTGAACAAGAATGCTTTAGCAGTTCCCCTTCCCCCTCCCAGTGAAGACTTGCAAACGTTCATTACTGTACACGGCAACCGCGCATCATGAGTTAGAACCCTCAAATAGCACTTTATCTTGTCGGAAGAGAGGCACCACAACTCTTTGGGTGGAGGTCAAGGGAGGGTAATTTATAACTGGCGCTTAGCAGGAGTCACATTTTTGCTTAAACTTTTGCGGGGAGATTAGAGGGACAGAAATGTTAATGAAGCTGACATCGCACAATTGGTAAAAAGACCATGATTATGACAATGGCAGTAATTGTGAGATCGGTAATGATATAAACAATTGTCGCAATAAAGGTAATTGTTTTTCTCAAAGGATGGAACAAAGATGACAATAACTATGAAAATGATGCCGATGCTTGATGGTGATATGGGGTGGCGGTGATGGATCAAATGACACTTGCTAGCGATAAGGAGGATAGAAAAATATAGTGGGTGTGTTGCTTTAATTTACAACGACGCAAAAATCACATGTACAACTTTAGGAGGTCTCATGAAGCCATGGCACTTTTTACAAACCGGAAAAAAGGGGCTGAAATTAAGGTTTGGGTTATGGGTGTTAGGCGTAGGATTTTCTGATTTCATAATGTACGCCATGACGTGTAAATATATATAACAATATATGCCAACGCCTCACGAGATCCTCTGAATATAAGTATCACTATTATTACTAAATTATCACTATCACAATTTTAAGGCTATAGCAAGATAAGGACTGGTCAATGACGAGTGTGACTCCGTGGCGCAACGGTAGCGCGTCTGACTCCAGATCAGAAGGTTGCGTGTTCGAATCACGTCGGGGTCATCAAATTTTGTACTCACTGTTTTTTTCATTAATTTTTTTTTTTGATTGTACACATTGGTGAAACTGTAGTTAGCTACATGTGCGGGTGAGTTTCATCTTTTTGTTATGTGCTGCTCTTACACTAAGCCTGTGTTATGTTTGTAGCAGACGAGTATTAATATAGTTTTGTCAAGGTTTTTATTTCTTTAGCACTACTCTCGTCCCTTTTTCTCTCAGTTTCGCACCGATTTGCGCACTGACCTACATTGTTGTCCTCGACGTCTATGGAATATTCACAGCACCAGCAGTTCAGTTTTAACAGAAACTCACTGAGCATCTGCATCAGACACAATCCTGGTTCGACCTCGACCCGACTGAAGATATCACTGACCAAATATTTTGACATCAGAACGTCAGTCGGAGAAAGTGAGGAATGGCTATCAGCGCTGACATGTTGAGACCCTTGTTTGGATTCATACCGCCATCACAGAGCGAGTAACTAGGCGTCAAAATCTTCACATTGGAAGTGTGATCGGAAGCAAGGCCCTTCATTCTGTCGCCTGGACTTCATAAGTATGCCTGCGCAAACTGTAAAATTTCTTTCTTGCATGTGATAACCTTTTATTATTATGTTTTTGTTCTTATAAAGTCATTTCGTCATTTTCTCCAAGAAAATAACGATTTCTTCTTGTAACTATTTTACTACTTTTCACACATCTCCAGGGTTCACACATGTCTGAAAATAAGGACCTTCTAAGGACCTGGAAACCTATTCTAAGGATCATTCGAGGATGTTTTCATAATGTGCAGACAAAACTAACAACAGGTCATCTGTCGCTCCTTTTATTTCATGTATTACAGATTAATAGATTGAAGAAAGACGTGGTGCTCAATTTTATAAGCAATTTTCGTATCAAGGCTGAAGAAGTAATTTTCAGTGTTCCTTGTTTTTCCAACATTTTTCTTTAAAGTACCTTCAACCATGGAGGCAATATTCAAAGATACATTGCAAACACCCAACTGCGTTTTTATTTTATTTTATTTTTTTTTGTCCTAGAATATGCAGTGTTCGTAATTTTTTCTTGTAACTATGTTGTAAACTGCACATTCCAACTTTCCAGGTATGATGACTTTGTTCACAAGTTCTTAAGGCCAGCAGCACTTTAAACAAATCCCTAAAGTGTAAAAACCTATATAAAGAGGAAGTTTGAAATATCTTTTTCGGTAACAGAAGCCGTTAAAGAAACGGTTCTTATCCCAATGAGATTTCTGATCTGGATGGTGATAGCACAGACAACTTGCACTACAAGTACCTATGCTTGTTTAAACTGTCTTCCTGTAGTTTCTCCTTATTCTTACTAAGTTCAGTTCCTCGTGGTTTTTTTTTTCACTGTTCGTCCTCTCCCATTCAAAGGCTGGAGGTGTCAAATCGATGCTTATGGCAGGAAAAAATGGTTTGACGCGGGGGAGGGAGGCGAGGATCACTTTCTGCCAAGACCAACGCTTAGCCTCTTGCGAAGTGATCCTCTGTTAGTCTCGGCGAGCCGTAAGAAAGAATGTGAATAAACCGGAAGCTATGTCGTCTAATGCCTCGTTTTAGTAGTTAACTGGAAAAATCGTCTGGCAGCAGTCCAGGGATATTAGTTCGTGGTATTAGCCATGCTTCGCTGACCGCTTCTATCTGGCTTGTCAGGTAGCCTCACCTCTCTCCCCCCACCCGAGTCGGACCTATTCTTTTATGCGAGATGGTAGTAGTTTGGCCTTTAAAAACAACGATTATTATGTCTCCTAGATTGTGACAAGGATATGGCGACTTTTAAGCAAGGAGAGCGAGAGTAATGTGAACAAGCAAGGACTAATAAGCACCTCTCTCTTTTCACAAGGGCCTGGCCTGAATTTATAAGGAGCCATTCGCTAAAAATAAGCACTTTTAATGGCTTATTTTTCCCCACTCCCAAATTTACAAACTTATAAGTACCTGATGAAGGACCGTACGCACTCTGACCTCTTATATCCTACCTTTCACATTTTCTGTCATGTATTAAGCAGTCAATAACAAGAGAGGCTGTTAAGGTAGTGATCATGTGCTACTCTTTCTGGTGATGTGGATTGCCTTGGTGACGACACAAGTGAGAAAAGAACAAAAAGAATGATTCTCATGCCACATTAGCTATCTTTTCGTTATAAAACCCTAAGACTACGTACATCATGTAGTCAGTTCCACATGAAGTCAATTACTTTCTAACCCACGTGACCGGCATTAGTATCTTGTTGCGTGGATCGAGTGACTGCTAGAACATGCAGGCATGTAGATTGGATGGGTGTGTAGAGCCACCTGGCCACTCTCTAAATCCCAGCCAATCCTCCTGTTGAAGTTGCAAGCTCCTCGCCTCCACCCCAGACGGGGTCTGCGGTCACTAAGCTAGATAAGCTGTGAGCCTCACTGATTGATCAGTGAAGGCAAAGCCCACGCGGCCCATGTGTGTTTTGCTCCTAATTGACCGTTATCTGACGACAGCAACTCATCGTACGTTGCACGATGACGTCCGTAGCTCGAAGTCGGAGGCGATAGAGGAAGTTCCACGTGCGTCATGTATCTTGCTGCGGTTTATTTGTCTTTTTTGTCTTTTTACAATACAGATGACTTCTGTATATCGCACAAAAGATAATTAGCATCTTCAGCTGGCTTTGAAGAAAACTTAGCCATTGCATTAGAATTAGTACATGGGTACATATGGCCCCCCCTTCCCCCCAAACCTCATAGTTTCCAAAAGCCTGAGGTACGGGTTTACGGCGTTATAAAATACCCACCTCCAGTTCCGTAAGTCTTGGGAACGCCCCGACACTTGTCATTTCCTCCGTACAATATCGTCTTGCGTTACAACTAGGTCAAAGGTCACCCAAAGGGCTGGCCTCGCCCACGCAATGCATTATGTTTTCGAGCGAACGACACGCCTGTGTGATTATTTCATCAAATGTTCACCTTAGACGTCCGCGCGGCACCCCTTTGTTTACAAGGTCAATAGGATTCCATTTCAAGAGTCGTGATGAAGGATTTGGGGTAAGCACAGGCTTCCGGTGCGCTTAAGTGCTTTCCAGTCGATGGGTACATTGCAATGTACGATACACGAGTTGACATGAGGCTGGACCTCTGACAGAAGATTGCGGATTTTTTCTTCATACACTCAAAGACAGACAGAGATTTGTTTAATCAGACGCTCCCAGAGAAACATCAAACGTTAATGTTTAGCTTATCCAATACACATGTGCTTATACATTCTATGGACTGTATATCTTCGTTTTCATTTCATTTCTGTCAAATGACTTTCAAGGTTAAGTTTTGAAAAGACGTTTGTAAACAGCAGCTTCCGATGAAGACAAACCCCCAATAAACAACTCTTGGTTGAAAACAAATTCTCTTCCGAAGAAGCATCTACTTGTCGCTAAATATTCCAAATATAGTATGAACATGGATATAGCAAACAAGTTATGCCCAGAAGTGTCTCTGTGCGATATAAACAAGGAATGTTATAAGTATTCCCATGTAAGCAAAAATTCGTTACCTTAAATAAACACGCTTAAAAATACTTATCCAACCTATCCAAGCTGGGTAAATCTGTTATCCACCAACAACGCCTAAAATCCCGTAGTTGTGGCCTCGGGGTAAAACAGACAAAGTTGTTTCCCAAGCTTGTATTTATCAGGGAGATAAGGGTCTTTTCCGATAACTTTTTCCCTCCTAGAATGAATATGGCAAAATCAAGATTGATTGAGTTCAGCAGATACAAATACATAATTTCAAAAGACATAAATAAAGTGGATAAATACAACGGTACCAAACTCTTTGAGACATGTCGTTTTTATTGAATTCATAATCGAAGAGTTACAACCGCTGTGATAAATGAAACTGCTCATTGATTCTTTTTCTGTTGACCTTTCCACTTTCTGTAAGGATTGAGAAGTCAATCTGAACGTTGTTATTGTTCTTGTGGTATCACACAACAACGATAAAACGACCGCAACACATTCGTTTTAACTGCAACGGTTCTCCTAAACACTCGGTAAACATAACTGGAACCCCACTGTCTCAGTTTGTAAACAGGTTGCTACAACAGCGTAGTACGAGAAGGGAATCAGCTTGCATTTTTTTTCTTTTTTTTTTTTTTTAACATTTACACATTATTGTTTACGGGCAAGACTTGATTTGTCAAGTTAATACCTGTAAGATCTAGGGGCCTAGCAGGAATTAACTTTTCAATAATGTCTGGGTTTTTTTCTCCTCAGTGAAGCATTTTATACACTTTAAGGCGATTTCGGATGTTTCCAATAGTGGGGAGAAGCAATCTTTGGCATGTGTGATAAATTTTAAAGTTAAAGTTAATAAGGGTCAGAAGATTGAGCAGGCATTGTTTTTTTTTCCACGCAAAGAGAAATATCTGTTATTGAATGTTTTCTCTTTCAAGTGATTTATGTCAACGAAAATGGAAAGCATTGACATAAGTACTTTAAAGGGAAGCAAGTGTTTAAGAGACTAGTGTCAGACCCCTGTAACACAAAGGGAGCAAGTTGCGCCGGCCTCCAATCGGCTGTAGGCTTACATGGTGGGCATCGAATGCATCCAGTAGGCTTTACACTTACAGAGTCTGTAATCATGCTTAAATGTCAAATAGCAAGGTATTTTTTTACGGTTGCTAAGAAACTGGAAATCCTTGCTATGAAACTACTCAGACAGCTTAGAAACATCGGTCGTCGACATGACACAATGAGGAACACAAACTGTTGCTGATCGTATAAAAACAGCTTCAGCTTCTATTCCAAGCAGGTTTAATGACTAAGCACTATGACTCCACTTCTAGAAAGCAAATAAAAGGTAGGCAATCAGACCACCCGGCTGTTTCTGTCACTTGATGACTGAAAAGGTCCCTCTTGTGAGGTCGGAAAGCTTTGCGATAATGGGAACCACAGATGAAACATCTATTTGTTCAAACTTTCTTGCAAAGTGTCACTCTAAAATATATGCCGTATCTTTCGAAGACTGAAAAAGTGTCCCAAACAAAAGGGACTCATTCAGTTTACAAATTCTGTCAAGAAGTTGCAAACATTCTTGAAAATAAGACACTGAGTATAATCTATGATACAGGTTCTGGCGTATATCACTGCTGTAGACTACACATGCAATGTGCTTCGTAACACAAATATGAAAGGATTCCGATGAGTATCAGTATTGTAAACCATACAAGACTTGCTCTTTATCACAATAATAAACTAAAAAGATCTGGGAAATATTCTTGGTAGCAACATGAAAAGAATTATTCGGGACAGCTTTCCTTTATGTAAGTACCAAAGAAAAATTACCTAATCATTACTAGCAGTAAACATGTAAAATATTACTTCTAATGTACTTAACAATTAAACAATTAAAATTCATATTTTTTATGTTCATCGCATCTTTCTTAGTATAGATATCCATATACGTATTTTGGAAGTGTTGATAATTCTGAACATGTGTCCAACGAACATCAATATCTGTGCTCTCTCAATCTCTTCTTGTTATTTCATCTCTGTAACAGTGGCAATGGCTGAATCGACCTTATGTCAATAAAAGTGATTATAAATACTTTGAATTCTGGAATAACAACCGAAAGTTTAATATTTACAATTAAAGCCGCTTTGAGTACAGCTGCACGAACTTTTGTAACTATTTGATTGATACTCATAATGTCTTATTGATATCCTCATACACTTCATATATGTTTAATTCTTTAGTAGTTTGACAGTCCTGAATCTGAGAGATTACACTGAATGAATGTTGATACTATACAGATGTCTGAATCCACCTTGAGAGAGAGAGGCGCGTACGCACTAGCATATGAATGTTAATGTGATAAATTGTGTTATTTTCTGGCGGAAGGGGGTATTTTTTAAACACGAAATATATATTTTCGTAGACCAAACGAATTCAACGAGGGGAGTAAGAGCTAGGATTGTGAAAAAGATTGTTTCTATTTACCTGCGCATTTTGTTGCACAGAGACAGCGAAAACATGGAAAACCAGTAAAGCCAGACCCAGACAGCTCCGGACTGAAAAATCACAATAAAGCTCAACAATATTTAGAATATATGTGATATCACTAAGTCGAAATTTGATCGTCTGTGCAGACGCACGAGATTTTATTTGCTTGCTTGGGGAATTCAAAATAAGACGAAAGCTTTGTAGTAGAAGATCACACTCGCGTAAGCTCGATTTCGTGTAAAACTATGAAACGGGATTTAACACACGCTTCCTCAGTGACAGTTATCATTGGAGAGATCTCACACCAGACAAGTTAAACGTCGAGCCTTTAAAATGAAGTCTTTCTCCATGAATCAGTGGAGTTGAGGAAGGTTAAGTACACACAAGGTGGTGTTCCATCGCGAGCTAATCTCTCCTGTCTGTGTAAGGAGGAACGTAAACTGTTGTTAGAAGCTCTGAGCCTAAGCCTTAATGACTTGTTGCGTATAAACTAACTGTTTTTTAACTCCGACATGAAAAGAGCAATGCTGGAGACAAACTTTGCAAACCTTCCACGCATTACATCATTTGACCATGCAGGACTTAAGTGCATTCGGAATTTTTTCCCTTGTCGTTTTAATAAGATTTAGTTTAAGAATGTAACATAAAAATAGAGTTGAAGAGTCGTCAAGCGGGTTGTGGCGAATTAACTGACAGGTAGTTGTAACTGAAAAGACGTTTTTGAAGCTATAACTTTTTCTAATTCTTTTTTTCAAAAAGCTAAGCTTTTATGTCATAACTGTTTTAGCGAACTTGAAAACAAGTGGATAAGTTCAAATCCCGTGTAGACGGGATGTCGTCGTCCGGCACTGAGACGCTTGTATTGTGATGTCGAAAACTTGGCTGGTGGTAGTCTTGGGATGATTAAGGAGTCTAGAATGTGGAAGCTACCTCGAATGGCCTGCTCAAAGGGGTACCTGCACCTTATCCCAGCCTGGCAACGGCGTTCTAGGGGTCCTTCAAGTCAGAGGTCAGAGGTAAGAAATGTCCTTATACTCCTTTCATCAGTGTACGCACGGATTGATAAAGCTTGATGTACACGACAGTCGATGGCCATTACAAGCAAATTATCTTTGGACAAAAAAGGGGTCTACTTTGCCTCTGTGGGTAGGCCCCCACGTGACATCCACAGGACGCGGGCATTTGACTAAGGTACCAATCAGACATCACCAGCCGTTCAGTCAGAACATTTCGCCTATAATTCAGATGCATTCAACTACATTGTCGATCACATTGTCAGACACAATATTCCTTTGTAAAGTCTGATGTTCCTAGCCTCGCCAGAAGATTCTATCAACGTTGCGTGACAACTGTCAGGCATCTGATGTTGTGGAGCTAGACTTTAAATAGGCCCAAGTCATAAATCAGGCTGTAGGAGTAGTAGAAGAAGAAGCAGAACAGAGATCAGAGATTTCCTTAACAAAGGACAGAACTGGACTTAACTGATACCAGATTGTTTCAAGCCATTAAAGGTAGCAAACAGCACCTGCTAACCAGCATAGAAAACGTTTCGTTTTCTTATCGGACCCAAACACTTTCAAAAAAAAACAAAACAACAAAAAAAAAAAAACTGTCCATTTTTTAAAATGCTTGTTCATTTGGTCGTCTTGAGGATCAACATATCTTTCTCCTTTTTCAGCGCTGTTCTGTTCCACGGCATAAAGGAACCCTTTTTACAACTTGGCATTCTACGCATACCAAGATGGTCAAAGAACTGACAGCTTCATTGGTAGCTGAATTTACGAGTGTACGTTTTGATTGGTGGCTTTCTTTATGAGTTCATCCTCTGATTGGTCG